>VZTE01005518.1:2565941-2611885 GCA_013397775.1 Eulacestoma nigropectus | reverse complement strand
AAAAAAAAAAAAAAAGAAGCCCTGAAATTGATTCACCGTCTATAAATAAAAAAGAATCAATAGTAAAATTTCTAGCTAATTTCCCTCTCCCTCTTTGCTCCTTGGACTATTTGTTATCTTAGAAATACTTGTCTGGGGAAAAAAAAAAAGAGAAACATCATCGATTCCTGACTGCGACGTGCTCCTCCGCCTTGCCCTCCAGCTCTCCTCTCCTCTCCTCCCCTCAGCGCGTGGAGAGAGACGGTTCCTTCAGATGCGCCTGGCCCCTCCTGTCGGGTTTGCCTCCAGCGTGGCTGTTCCCTGGGCCCCGCTGGGCAGTGCATTTATAGTGTGGCGCTTTGTCCTTCCTGCCAAAGGAAGAGAGAGAGGACAGGTGTTGTCAGACACTGCGGTGTTGCAGCAGCAGGTACGTGTGTGTGGGGTGTGCTCTGAGGAGAAGCTGTGTGTGAAGTCTCGCAGCGAAGTGCATCTGTAAGGAAGGCTTTGGCAGCTCGAGACAAATTAGAGGTGGCTAAAGACCAGCTGGTCCCATCCTTCTCTGGCCAGAGCAGGGTTAGTCCTTCCAGGAGGCTTCAAGGGCTTTGTGATAGCTCTGAGCTCTCCAAGAGAAGGGTCCCATTACTTCCCTTTGGGTGAGGCACTTCCCAGTGTTTTCTCCTACCAAGGTTCCTGTACACCTGAAATGGTTCCCTTCACTTCTGCTCATGAACAGCCCTCCTCTCACTGTGATTATTTCCTTCTGGGGCACGTGTCATTCACAGGACGGCTGGGTTCACACATCTGCTCACAGCTGGACTGCCCCTGCTGCCAGGCGTGTTCACAGCTGGGTCAGAGTCTTTAGGGACAGACCCTGACTGTGGCCAGGGAACACCCAGCACCCGACACATGATGCCAGCACTTCCAGCATCCAGACCAGTGCCCTCAAAGGCCCCACAAAGATGTGATACTGCTATTTCCCTGTGCCCGTAACTCCAGTTATCTAACTCCAATTATCTAGCAGTCATGCCAAACTTCAGTTGTCAGTATAGTTTGGAGTGTGGCATTTCCGTGCCCCTTTCAGGCTGCAGCCCCAGCAGAGCTGTGGGAGTTTTATAACTGGCCTCCAAAAGAGCGGGGTTATGCCAAATAGAAAGTACTTTTTGCAGTGATGCCCCAGGAGTTCACAGGGTGAGAACTGAGCTCTTCACAACCCAGCACCACAGAACCAGCTCCCCCGCTTCCCACAGCTTATCTGCTGGAAAGATTTCCTTTGTTACACTTCAGTTCCTGATAAGGAACTGAGTAAGTCTCACTACTTGTTTCCCAGACAAAGCATTCCTCTATGTGTGTGTATACAGTGTGCATGATGATTTTTTGCTACTTTAAGGAAAAGTAAATCTCTATTATCAGTTAGTTTTGTAATATTTCTGTTCTATTTACTTATAAACCCTTTTTTGCTTAGAGGCTGTAATTAAAATCCTCCATCTCACAGCCCAGCACTCTGACTGCCTCTCCTCCCTCCAGGTCCTGACACACTGGGCACAGCAAGACAGTCACAAGTGACCAGACAGCCTCAGCCCTGGTCTGTCTGTCTGGGCAGAGCCAGGCCCGGGGAAAACGGGTCACAACTCACACCATTGTGTCCAGAGGCCTGGCTTGATGAGAGGCTGAATGGCAAAGGGTGTGGGTCCTGCAGCACCATCCCTCGTTCAGGGAGGCTCAGCCAGCACCGGGCTATCCCAGCATAGGGACCTTCACTTCACAGCCCCTGCCAGCACTGGTGGCTCTCACTGGGACTGAAAAGCTGTCTCTGAGACAAACACTGGGACCAGGAGCCAGAGGAATCAGCTTTGGCTGCCCTATAACCCTGCCTATGGAATTCCAGTGGAGAGTGGGGTCCCTCCACACTCACCCCAGAGCAGCACCAGCTCTGAGCAGCCATCACCATCCCCTGCAGAAACACCTTTTGACAGCTTCTCCTTTGAAAAAGCAGCAAACCCCAACTATCCATTCCCATCCCAAGGAAGGTAATCAAACAGTGCTGTCAGTGTTGCTCACACCAGCCAAGGGGCTTCAGTGACCCTTCAGGGTGCTCCCTCAGGCAGCTCCTAGCCCCGCTCAGCCATGCCTTGCCAGCTTTGTTCATTTTCCCCCACTGCTGTGGCAGGACACAAATGAGAAGGTCCTCTGCTTGTGCCTGATCTATTCTTTGAGCTCTGTCTGCTCTGAGATCAGTTATTTGTATTCCCCACGGCAGCTGCAGACCCTGGGCAGGCTGGTGTTGGTGCTGTACCAAACCCTACTGAGACTCTAATGCTGGGAAGGAGAGGAGCTGACTGTCACACATCCATGTCACACATCAAAAGTGAAGTGACCTACCAAAGGCCATGCAGCAGACCTGGGGAGAACTGAAAAGAGCTGATGAAACCCCAGTTCTCTTCTTCTCTTCATCCCTGCACCCTGACTCACCCCAAGGAATTGGGCCCCTCTAAAGCAGCCTGCTGTAGTGACACACAGAAACCTGCCTTTCTCACCACACGAGTGTGTTTTTCAGTGCCTCTGCTTATATTTCCAGAAGGATGTTTTAATATACATTTAAAAAAATTGTAATAGCGTAGTTGCTGATGGGGCTCAGGGCTTAGAAGGCTTTACCTCCACCAGCCCTCCCCTCCTCCCTGCTGTCACAGCTGCCACCAGTTCAATATTTACTGCATCTCTCCAGTTCAATCACCAACCTAAGGCATAGTGGTATTTTGAAGAGATAAACACTGAGACAAAAATAAATAAATTAGGACCCTGGGAGGGAGACCTGAAAGGCACAGTGAAGTGAGAACAAGCAGTTTCTCTGGTTCTGTGTATAATTACATTGACATGTTCCTAGACAACACTGGAGACCTAAACACAGCAGCAGCTGTGAACCAAACGCAGACTCACACCAAACATCAGAAAGCCAGCCAGGCAGCCCATCCCTTGCCCTGGGGCTGCATCAGCACTGCCCATCTCACTGCTGACAGCCTTCCTGCCTGCTCCCAGGGCACGGCCAGCACTGGATGGGCAGGCAGGGCTCAGCTCCTGGCCGGGCTGTGGCCGGTGCTTCCATGCAGACCCTTCTGCACCCACTCATCCAGTCCCTGGAGCAGCACTGCTGAGTGTCATTCCCACGCTCCTCTATGCAAGTGAAGGAAACAATATAATGCAAAATATGCAAAGAGGATAGAAACGGGTCTTAAACTTCCTTTTTCCTGATTGGGTTAACACAGAAAAAGGAAATCCTGTCATGCCAACAGCACTTACAGGTGGGATTTTTAGACACAGGCCTTTTTCAGCCATCCACTGAACTGAAGCATCACGAGTATCAAGCACTCAGTTCACATCAGGTACCTGTGACAAAGTGGTTTTTTGGGACATACAGCCACCTGACAGTCACAATCAAACCACAGCTCTGCTACATGTTCATCGCACACACAACAGTTAATCTTGCAGCCATGCAAACTGTTTTGCAAATTGAAATCTCAGAGGCATAGCAATTACAATACCAAATTTATACCACATCTCTCACTCAACTAATTGTACATCCAAAAAATCACCACTTGAATAATCTGAATACATTCACCTTTACAGCTAAAAAAGCCTCTGCTACATGCTTGATCTCAACACAATTTTGAGTTACAGAACCCCAAGGGAAAAAAATTCCAACCTCTGATTTCAACAGGAAAATTGCTTCTATCTAAATACAGCAGATGCATAATTCACACTGAGGTCTAGCAGCTTGGTGTTCCCAGCAAAGCTCATTTTTACTCTGCAAAATGGGGATGTTGCTGTTGCTGCCTGTAGCTCTCCCAGCCCATCCACAGGAGGACAAGCCCTATATACACCTACTCTGAATGTAGTGTACACATCTGCATCCAAAACAACTGTACCTGGATTTCTAATGGTTAGGAAATCTTAAAGGCCTTAAAAGGAATTAGCAGACTTACAAACTGGGCTGATGTTTTGGACAAGTTGAGGTTTACAGAGCCACCTCCCTAGGCATATTTGTGCCACTGTGGCATTTTGAGCTCTTTCACACACACAGTTCTTGACTTTCATTTCCATCTCGTGAAGCAAGGTGAGGTGGGGAGATTTGAACTACTGACTTTGCAGCTGGTGTATTAAGGAAAGTGAAAATAGAAGAGAATTGGTGTTTAAATTGCAAAGGGAGGTAAAAATGAAGTTATCCAAGCCATGTGAGTGGGATCAAAAATGAGTCATCAAGGCTGGAAAACGGGTAACCTCTGATCCCTGAAACTAAGAAATCTGGCTGCTGTCGTGTTGCTGCTGATCTAATTCTTACACTTTCCCCTCCGTACAGAGGGGACACGTTTCCATTGCGTCCATCGCAGCTAAACAATCAATGCCTGATCAGTCCCAATGCTTCACTCTCAGGGACGCACAATTAACCAGCACCAGGTTTGACACTGCAAGGGGAGCGCAGTATTTTCTAGGAACGCCTGACAAGTTTCAATCGTAAAGAACACAAACCAAATGACCCAGCAGATAATGACAGCCAGTGCCCTGACAGTTAGATAATGTGCATGCTCCAAAGCAAGGCCAATTAGAAGCAATAAAAACAAATTTGAAATGTTAGAGCAAAGGTCAGAAATCCTCAGCCATTAGCACAGGCTTGATTTTTCTTTTTTTCAAGTGGTCACCAGCGCCTGTTTCCAGTAAGTGAGCACGTAGTCGTGCTTGCCAGGTGCCCACCCATCCATTACAGCACGTTGTGACTTCTGGGCCATACAAACCCCACTAAAGTGGTGTGTGGAGAATCCCAGCACTACCTGGAAATCTCATCAGGTCTATATCCTATAGCTCTGCGCTTCTGAGTGCAGGGGGTGGTCCCTGCTGCTTATAGGGAAAGCAGATGTTAGAGGGTGTGCAGATGTCTCTCTCTCTGCCACAGAAGGGATCCTGCTGCTTGCCATCCATCCCTCAGTTCCTGACCTCCCTCCCCAGCTCAGTTCAGCAAGACACACCTGCTTCATCCACGAGACAGTGCCCAGAGGCAGGAATAATTAGTTTATAGCTGGAGCCACACTATCACTCAAGAGAAGGAACCACAATTACAAGCAACTCACATGGCTCACATGGAGCCACCCTTGTGTACCTCTGCTGACCCTGGAGCTGGAAGCTGCAGAGAGCATGGGAACGGGTTTTGTCTTGGCTCCTGTCCTCTCATTTCCTAAGGAGCAGCAGGAGAAGGATGGATTGCACTTACCTGATGAGATGTAGCAGAAAATGGCAGTCTCTTGAGCTTGACCAAGTTACCAGTATGATACTGGGATTAACGTGCTGTGTGCATCAGGCATTACCCACGTCAACCCACCCTTCACACAGGTCCCTGTCTCTGCTTCCAGAGCAGGAAAATCCCAGACCAGGGTGATGCATGAAGTAACACAGATGCTGTAAATCTGCTTATTGAGCCCTGGCTTCCTCAGAGCAACAAGACCAGGGAAGGAAAAGGAAAGCAGGTGGGTATCTGCAGGCGTACCTATGTGAGGATGCCTGTGAGAGCTAATCTAAATACATTTAGGGTTTAAATGCAAAGCTGATTAGTGGAACCACAGCAAGCTCTTATGTGATCTGCTCCTTCAGAGTTAAAGTAGCCATAATTCAATTTATTAATTTAGCTCACTTCCAAAAAGTAAATTAAGGTGGAGTAAATTAAATTAAAACAGCTGACAGCACCTTCATTTTGAAAGGGATTGTTAACATGGACCCCGTCTACTTCATACAGTAATGCAGATTATTTTCTCCTGCTAGGCCCCCCGTCAGGCACACCAGCTCCCCATCCTGAAGCATTTTTACACTCCCTCTGTTCAGGGAATTTCTAAGAGCAGGACCAAGCTGGACGTGTATTTGGGCGCTTGCATGTTCTTTAGCGTGCACGTGCTTAAATCCAGGGTAAAATGCCTGCAGCTGGCAGCCTCGTCCCCAAGTGTTTGAGAAGCTAATTGTTGTAATGAGGAATTTTGGTGAAGCCTCTGCTGGGAGCTGGCCAAGCACTGCACATCTCTAAACTCTGTAAATGAATCCTTTTCACCGAACCCATGCAAATGTCACCGTTTAAAACCTGGAAGGTGTTCTTTAATGACAGCTACAAGTATCAAGAGCTGCAGAAAACATGCAGACGTGTGTGGGAGCGAGCTGACAGATTATAATTACCAATCGAGAAAGGGGGAAAACCCCAAAAAATGATTTTTTGGGGCAAAACATATAATTTGCCTTTAAGCCTTAGTAGTGCTCCCATTACTAATACAATTTACAGACCTGGAAATCAGATTGAAGTTGTTTGACTCTTTTCTATTTTCCTGCTCTTATTCCATTTCCTCCCTCCTCTACAAATTGTAAGGGGTTTTGCTGACCTTTCACATTTGATCTAGAACATTTTTTCTGTTTATTGCACTCTGCTCTCCTCTTAGCCACTGAAAATGGTGGAGGAAAAGACAACAAGACAATAATTTAAGTCTGGGAGACATGAGCTGGGGATGGCAACAAACAGAGCCCCTCGGGAATAAAGCAAGGAGGTGGCTTCACTCCCAGCTCTCACGTCAGTCATGGCCAGGTCAAAGAAAGCACAACCAGATGTAGGTGAAACCTCAAAAATCCTGAGCTTGAAAGTGTAGAGAGGAGTTTTTCTGAAACACAGGAAGAAGTGAACTGGGGAGAAAATCCCAGACCCAGAGGGGCAGAAGGACCCACACACAGCATGTGCCAGAGAGCAGCACAGCCCTGGGATGGTTTCAGAGGCCATCAGCCCACAGAGCCTCTGGGCACAGCTGTTTAGTGTCAGAATGGGGCTCCAACTGGGTTGTCCAGGCAGAAGGACCTGCCTTTTGTCTCTGTGTGTGCCCACACACAAAGACTGCCCATCCCCACCCAGTGTGGAGCAGAAGACAGTGCCCATGGCCCCCGAGGATGGCAGGACAGTCCCGTGGGCCGATCCAGCCTGTTGGAAACACAGCTGTGCTCTCATACATCATCATTAGGGCTGCAAAGGCAAGCAGCAAAAGGAGGAATTGCCAGAATAAAGGCTGTCAGAGCAATTTTAATTCAACCTCCTGGCAGATATGCCTTCTGATGGGGTCTTTAATTACCTCATCACAGCCTACTTTTTCTTCAACAAGGCTGCTCCTTTATTCAGGGCACGATGGACAGGCGGCAATTAATGAAGGGCCAGTCAATATTTTGTTCTGTCCTTTTTTCATCCAGTGTGTGGCCCCAGGCAATATTTGCTAGATGCCATCAAATCACTGCTCTTAGAATTATTCATCTTCTCCTGAGCTTTTCTCTCATGTGTATCAGTGCAGCAACTATGAGATTCCCACACAGGAAGGAATTTCTTTTCTAACACTTCTGTGAGCAGAGCACCTGGGTTTTACCTGCAGGAAAATATGGGACAGACATGAGCTGCAGAATGCTCCACCAGCAAGGCCCAGGTGGGATTTTTCAGGATACTCACGCTGTTCAAAGCCCATCTTCCCTAACCTCTGCCAGAGCCATTTACACACTCAGGACGTCTAGAATTTGAACTTCAGTGTGTCCAGAATATGAGTAACATGAAACTGGTAGTGCTCAGAGAAAAAATGTCAGTGGTCTAAAGAGGCAAGAGCTCCTCTGCTGATGCTGTGCTGGAGCAGGGCTCTGTTGCAGCCAGGGAGCCAGAGTGAAAGAACAGAGGAATGCTGATATGGGCAAAGGGATGAGCTTCAGACAGTGCAAGCTGACTGGCATTTGTGAAATTTTCTGCAAAAGTTCTGTTTTCCCACCTTAGCCATTCTGTGTAACAGCTGTACTCTGCTGTCTCTTAATCTCTTACAAATTTTTCACCTTTTACCAACCTCCTTTCAGAGGAGGACATTTCACACTTTCAACCCAGGAAATCTTAACCTTTCCTCTGGCACAAGTAGAAAGAGGTGAGAGCGGGACAGAGACTCAGTGAGAGGAAGAGCTCCCTGTGCCACTGGCAGCATCAAAGGGAGCCCCACTCAAATGGTTTCCAGCAAGTGCACTGGGAGTGGAACTCTCTGGTCACTGAGCAGCTTAGAAAAGGAACAAGAGGAAAGGAAGGGCATGAACCTTCACTGCTGTCCAACAGCCCCTTTCTGCACTGCTCTCTCCTGCTCTATGCCCACTTAACCCACCCTTAGAGAGCTGTCTTTGTGTCCAGGACGGGCTCTCTGAGCCTCTCTCCAGCACGGCTAAGTGGCAGCGCTCTCTTCTCCAGCAGCTTCTGCAGGCAGCACAGAGATCTCTCCTACCCTGCTAGAAATCACGGGCCTGCTGGCTTGTCACTCCAGAGAGCATCCAGCATTTTCAGCAAGGCTTTTAATTCATTAGCTCACAGAGGAAAATATTCTAACCTTCCTGCCCTCCCCAGCTGAGTCACTGGCACTTTCCTACCTTGCTGCATCACCTTCAGGAAAATAATTACTGAGCATGCTGATAACAGCAGACATTATCTTTGTGAGCTGGGTGTTTGTTTGGGATCACAGGGTCTCCCTCGCAGGAGGACTGCAGGACACACTGGGGTTACTGCTTGAAACCTGACCTTCCCTTACAGGCTGTGGGAAACGCTGTGGTCACTGGGCTCACTCCCAGGGGAACTGGGGGGAGGCTGGAGGAAACTCAGTCAGAGGGAAGGGGCTGAAGGGTTCTGGGAGGTGCTGGATGAGCTGTGCTGGGCTCCATCACTGGAACAGGTTTCCCAGGAAAGCTGTGGATTCCCCATCCCTGGAAGTGTTCAGGGCCAAGTTGGATGGGGCTTAGAGCAAGCTGGTCTAGCGGAAGGTCCACCATCTAGGGGATGGAACTGGGTGGTCTTTAAAGTCCATTCCAACCCAAACCAGTCTGTGATTCTGTGATATCTTGATCTACAGGCGGCCCTTGACCCAGGGGCTTCTATGGACAAGACCAGGTGGAATTTAACCACAGGTCCAGCCAGCCAGCTGGATTCACTTACAGGTACATAATCACATTATACACAGAATACAGACACCGTTATTTCTCTTGACCCTTGAAATAAGCTGCATAAGCATTTGGGGTAGCAGAGGGTGCCCCACCTCCAGCCTCAATCTTGTTCTGTAACCAGAGCTGTTGCATCAGTTGTTGCCTTTTACTCCAGATGATCCCGATTCCATTCCCACCGAACAGCCTGCATTGCCTATGCTGTAGGATGGCTGCTCTCTGGCAGCCTGACTGCATGGACAAAGCTCTTGTGAGGTGCCTGGATTTGGGTACCAGCCCTATTTCTGACCCTCAGGTCCACCTCTGCCTTTTTGTGCCTCAATTTCCTTCTCCAAAACATGGTGACTCCAACATAAACATTTCCTTCCTTACAGTCAGGCGTGCTCTGGGAAGTGTTGCAGGTTGTTGCTTTTTCCAGGCCTGTCATTCTAACACATTTTGGCTGCACTAATTCCCTCAAACAGAAATTGTTCTGCCTGTCCTAGTCTGGGACAAAGCAGGCAATTAGTTGTGCCTTACACGTTTATTAACTCTGCAGCTTTCTTTCAATGACTATGTGGAATCCAGTAATGTTTTAATATATTTTCATAAACTGTGGGCACAACATGTCCTGTTTCCACTAATAACCGTGCCATATAATTAGTCCTGATTACACAGATATTTAGTATCACTTTACATATTCCAGTCCTTTCCTAGTGCCACTGCCTAGCCAAGGCATATTTAAAGCCACAGCCATCTCCCTTCTCTTTCCCAGCAGTTTGCAAGATTTCCTTTTGGAGAGGATTGCAGTTAACACAGCAGCTTCAAAGAACAATTTCATTTCACTGGTGTAAATTTTGGGTATATATATATAGATAAAGGCTGTGATCAAATGTCAGGTGACAAAGCCCAGGATACAAATAGAAGGCATTTATCTACTTACAGGGAAAGGCCGGTATTTGAAATCCATCAGGAAATTAACAACATGAATCTTTAAAGATCTATTCCTCAAACATCTGTTGGCTTAGGGCTGAACATTGACCGTATTTAGGATTTTACTGTGAGGTAGCACTCCCCAAACAAAAGGTCCCTCACTGCATTAGGCTCTGGTGGGGGAACGAGAAAAATTTGCTCTGTGCAACCCGATTAGAGATGTGTATCTTTCCCTGCTGGCGTGGCTGTCTCTATAGAGATGGACATGGATATTTGATGAGATTAAAATGCTTCAGTTACCACTGTCAGTGGTTCTTTCATTTAAAATGAAGAAAGCAAACAAACATTCCTTTTGATGAGGCAACTGAATGATGCTATGGAAAAGCACTTTGCTGTCAGGTGGTAATTAGGTTCAGTAATAGCTGTGGGTTTTTAGCCTTGGAGGCTATGGCCCCTGGGAGTCTGAAAAATGATACATTCAATTTCCGGAGGAGAGGAAGATGCTGGATGCTTTTCTCTGCTAACCCTGCAGGTCTCTGCAGATAAGAGCATTCGGAACCGCAGTGCTGACAATCCTCCTTGAGCCAGCCTAAACTGTGGGGTCAAGATCACAGACAGAAAAGAGAGATGGGCTCAAAGCAGGCCTAACACAGGCAGCCTGGCTCTGACCACATATATAAGGAACTGCCAGAATGGCTGCAATGAGAGGATTTTTAAAGGCTGCAGAAGGAACTCCAGCAATTGCTCTCTGGTCTGGGCTGATATCTGTAACATCCATCTTACACATCACTAGAAAATCTTCAGTAGGAAAGTGTTCCTTTGCAAACAAGGAACTATTCCCACAGCTACTCTTTTAAGGGAGGAAAAAAGCGGGTAGAAGGAAGGAGTGAATCTCAAGGCTCAGCTGCCTCCCTTGCCAATTTGGAATTGCCTTTTCCATTGCAAAATATAAATTATATTCAGTTGTGCTGTTAAGAGTTGAAACCCAAATGAAACATTCCAATTGGTCCAAATGCATTTAACTGAAAATTTTCAGTTTGGAAGCATTATTGCCGTTTTCTCAGAACAGAGGCAATTTCTGAATAGCATGTTTCCCATGAAACAGATGCTCTGGTTCCTGCTCTGCTCCCCTCTTCATGTTGTTACAAAGCTTTTCCAGCTCAAGGAACACTGGTTCTCCATAAACAGCTCAGTGGTATCTCCCCTGCTCCTCACACAAGCTGAGGGACTCTGAAAGGACGCAGTTGGCCAACACCAGAGGAGGGCCAGCAGTGCTGCAGGGACTCAGGCTTGGGCATTTCATGCCTCTGTGCATTGCTCACCATGCCTGACCTCACATCCCACTTCCTTTAGGACTAACTCCCACTGAGCTGGGTGTGAAACTGGAGTAAGGACTCGGAGCAAGAGGGATCCCCAGGTAAAGTGTCCCAGCTGGGCTGGCAGAAGGAACCTGCCACTGGCTGCCAGCACTGTGGCAGCTCCACGGGGAGGTGGAGAACTCTGCCTTCAGCACAGGCTTGCCAGTAATTTCCTGAAGCGGTGAAAAAGTTTTCACTTCCAGAATTAAAACTTTGCAAAATAAAAGTGGGTCTGATTCGCTCTCAGGAGATAAATGAAGGGTAAGTCCATTAAAGATACTGGTGTGAGATTGGTGTACAGCAGACAGAATTCAGGAAAGATATCGATATCTCCAAAATCCTCTGAATATTTTTCCAGACATAAACCAGATATCTTTCCTGATCATAAATGCTTTATTTCCAAATGGAATTTCAATAAAATAAGCACAGTTAGACTAGCACGCTTATTATAAAGCCGTAATGCAGCAGCACTGAAGTTTAGTCATGAAAGGTATTAAAAAAGCAGCTCTGCTAAAGCAAGAGAAATTGCTTTCTGACCTACCGAGTTTTAGGAGTGGGTGCTAGTGGTCCCTCCACCAAGGAGTTCAGCCTGTAGTAATCCAAAAATGTCCTGGCCACATTTCTTCCAAGCTTCATATCTGTGAGTTTTTAATTAAGGAGCATTTTTTTTTATCATTAAAAAAAATAATAATAATTAAAAAGCAGGGTCTAAAGGTAAATTATTGCTATTTAATGCAAGAGCAAATTTTACGTCAACCATCCCACAGAGCTCAGGCTTCAGGCAAAATGACTTACGCAGGCAGATAAGGTGGGGGTCATCTTATTTGCTTCTTGTTTTCACAGGCAGATGCTGCATAAAAACACAGACAGGAGGAAACAATCTCCCTTTCCCCCCACGCCTGGCTGCAGATCCCGGTGGTTCTCATGAAATAATACACTAGACAAAATTTCCAACTTCCACATTCAGGGAAAATAATTGCCTCAAAATGCTTGGATACAGGCAGTATTTCTGTATCCAGGAAATAAGGTCAGCTATCTCACGGTGTGAACCTGCCGTGGACCAGGGTACTGAAGGCTGGGATTAAGGCTGTAGCCCTCCACACCTTTAGCTCTGACCCCACAGTATCAAACACAGTGTTCTTTCCCTGCACTGTATTCAGGACCTGAAATGGTGATTTTAGCATGGAACTGGAAGGACAGAAGGTTACCTTAACGAGTTCAGCAGTAACTCTGGTGTGTCTTCTCTCCTCACTAGCCACGATTTCTCCTTCAGCTGACCCCTAAACCCAGCATTAGGCAGGTGCTGCACATCAGAGCTGCCACGGACACCTCACGGGCACAGGAACCAGACCTTGCTGAAGTCTCAGTTGCTTACAAAGAAATTGAAAAACCTGCGGATTGCATTGAAAAACAGCATCCCAGACAACGTGTCCATGGGGTGAGTCTGCTGCTCGTGTGAAAAGTCAGCATTAAGTCTGCCTGCTACAGAGCAGCATCTCCTTATCACCTACAGGGTGATGTCCAGCTGGGAGATAACCAGTGGATGCCATTATCCACAGCTGTGTTGTGAGGGCTGAAGGCTCTTTTATTTGCCTGTTTTGAACTGATGCCTACCCAGGCTGCAATAACCACCTGGTTCTCCAGGGCACTGCCCCAGATGGTCCTGGTGAGGAGCAATTCAGCAGGGCTGCTGCAGCAGCTGAGCTGGGTACGGAACCTGGGGAGTCTAAAGAGACCTTTTCATCCAACACTCAGCAGCCCAGGAAGATAAACCATTGCTGGGTTGTTTTGTGCGCATGTGTGCATGCTCTGCTTTATCAAAAGTTATCTGCTGATGTTTCCATTAGAGGAAAATTCCAGAAGTGCAGTGTCCCAGGGGCTTCCAGCAGTGCCGGTGAAGACACTGGCTTCTAAATGAAGCTTTTATTACCCGCCCACTTACATTAGGCACATGAAAACAAGTGAGCATGAGACATCGGGCTCAAGCATCGCTGTGAGATCTCTTTATCATTTATTTATTTATTTATAAGGAAGGTTGAACTGACGTGACAGTCTTTACTCCTGCAAAAATCCAGCCACCAGCTCTGCCAGTGCTGCAGTCAGGTCTAGCGGCTGAGGATGACTCCTGACACTGCTTTTCTCTCCAATGATCTTGTCCCGCTTTCCCAGTTCCCACGGCTGTGCCTGGGGATGGTTATGTGGATCTGTCCCTTCTGTCCTGACACGCTCTTTGCGATCCTAACACGGCTCTGTGTGCTGCAGGCACCTCTGTTCTGCTGGCCAGCAGCACGGCAGGGCCGGAGCAGCTGGTGCTCCCCGCCTTTGTCCAGAGCTCCTGTCTCTGGACAGGGAGAGGCGGCTCTGTGGATCAGCACCGGCTGTGGCAGTGCCCGGCGAGCTCCCCTCGCAGCCTGCCAGCACTGCCGGGCCACACCAGCCCTGCGTGCGGGAAGGCTCAGAAGGCTGGAGACAGCCTGAAGTTTAGCGATTCGAGGGAGGGCAGTGTTGCTCTGAAAGTGTTCTGTGATTGTTCCTGCAATTTGGGGGTGGCTGGGGGTAGTCTGGCTGCTGCGGATGTGGACTCAAAGCGGTGGCAAAGGTTGAGAGTTCAGAGTAGTCTGAGGAAGGGAGGAAGAAGGGGAGAGGGCTGTCAGACACTTAAGGGATTGAGAAGACTAACATGGCTTGATCTTGTAGTTTCTTTCATTTACTCATCACTTTAAAGACATAAAGTGGTAATTGGACTCAGTAAAGTCTCTAGGACATTTTGTCAGTGGCAATCTCAGAAAGCTCCTCTGCCAGAAGTGGCCCTGCTGCCCTTTTCTTTGTCTCTCTGCATTGCTTTTGTTTGCACGGTGGGAAGCACCTGACCTGCTGTCCTGGAGGAGGAAGCCCTTGGATGAGAGTGGGTGCAGCCGAGGACGTGGCTCCACAAGCTCCTGCCTTACAGCTCTGCCTTAACCCCGACCTGCCGGAATCCAGTTCCACTGCTGAGCTCAGGTCTTAGGAACAGCTTTCTGAAGCTAAGGACAGCTAACCACTGGAATAACCTGCCTTAGCACGTCTGGAAATCTCCAGACCAGAGATCTTCAAGAACAGGTTAAGCCCACAGCAGACATGAATGGTTTCGGTGTAACTGGTCCTGCCTTGAAGTTCAGGTAAGGAAACATAAAGGGGCATCTCAGGCCACTTCACCTCGTTTTCCTATAGTTCTGAACATATTTTGCAACCCACAGAGAGACCTGTTTGCTAAGACTGCCAAGAAAGGTAAGGGCATTTTGCAGATCATGGACACACAGATAGATGGAGAGTGTGAAGAAACTGGAAATGCAGTGCCACATACATCCACCAGAAAGTCACAAAATAGGAATAACTCGCAGTCAGCATTGATAAAAGGAGACTCAAACCAGCATGGGATAAAAAATGTGCATGTTCTAATACTAGTCTCTGCAGCCATCCTGCCCCTTCTGCTCTGCCTGTCACTTCTGCAAAGGATGAGCGGTTTCTGTCATGGAAATCAGGCACCTGATACATAAAACCAGGAGCGGCAGCATCGGTCTCTCCCTGCGACTGTCCAGCCCGGGCAAGAGCTGGCGTGACTCCCTCAGCAAGCACCAGCAGCACGTGTGTGCAGAACCGGCAGAGGAAAACAAATTAAAGCAATAACATTTGCATTTATCTCTGGTGCACGGAAGGATCAAACTCCACTTTGGCTAACAGTGTATCATGAGCACGTAAATAACAGCTACTGCAACCAGAACCCGCTTCTGCCGGGTGGTTTGGTCGGTTGGTTGGTTTTTAACCAGCTTCCTTTCTGCAGTCACACGTGCTGTGCGCCCACAGGAGCTCCCTTCCTAGCTTGAACTGCACTTGACAGAAGGCCATTTCCCAGCTATTCCCATCATGGGAGCTCAGCTCATATGAGACAGTCAAAATCTATTTGGAAGAGTCATAATGGAAACAGCTGGGTGTATCTTCACCTTCACGAGCATCTGCAGCTCCCCCTCATCTCCCTTCCTCCTCCACAGACTCATTCCTCTGTGCTCCGTATTTCTACCTGGAAGTAGAAACCAGTGTCCCTCCTGCAAGCACCCTTCTCACAACATTGACTCTGTGAATGGCATCAGCTAATCTGGGGAGATTTCAGGACAGTCTGTTTATCCACAGCTCTGCCAAATTTCACAGCTGTTAGGAGGTTCAAGAATCAAGCTGGGCTCTCTGCAAAATCCCGCACGTTTATGATCCCCACCATGCCCCACAGCCCAAAGCTTTCAGCCCTGGTATGAAAGGAGGACAGAGGAGTGGGGACTCTCATGAGCCATTACTAGTTTTCAAATGACACGATTCATTGAGCCTATTGCGAACAGTCTGCTTCAGCTCGAGCCTCTGGAAGCGCAGACAGAGCCTTGTTCTGTCTGTGCATGGAGGCAATAAAAATCTCAATTTGGAAACCAGTTAGCAGTACAAGTCATTAGGGGAGGTACTAAATGTTGCTGCTTTAATAGCTCACTGATCCTTTAATAATGTCACTGCTGCAGAGCATGGTGGCACCATTTGCTCACTTTTGTTTTGCTTTTTGAAATTCGGGGTCATTCCACTTTCAAGTGAGTGGATTATCTCTCTTTCCTCCTTCTGCCAGACACTGCAAACTGCTTTAAATAATTAGAAAAAAGGATGGCTCCTTCAAATTCACCATCTCATTTTCATAAGGTCCAGTGTCATTACTTTGGAACAGGAAGAGAAGCCGTGATGGTGGTAAGGATTTGACAAGGGCAAAACAGTTAGCAGCCCCCACTCATCTTTGATAAGTCCTGTGGGGTCTCTGCCAAGCGGATTGGATCTCTGGTTTTATGTCTCATCTAGAGGACGGCACTTCCATCAATTTGAAACACTGCACTGGGTTATTAGCTTATGGAATTCATCCAAGTTTAGTCCTAAGTAGGATTTGAAATGTGACCATTCACTCCAGAGGCACCACTGGCCAGACCCACGCAAGTCTTTTGTTTCAGACAAACAGCTTTAAGTTATCCTAAAGACAGACAGAGAGGAAGAAAAAAAATATAAAGGGAGAAAGAGGGTGAGGAAAATGAGAACAAAGAGAAAGATGAATCTTTTTAATAGCTCAAATTAAAAACCAGAAGAAGCTCTTTGTTTGACACAACTGAATTTTACAGCAAATCTCAGTCCACCGCAACAACGATCCTGTTATTTATGAAAAGAGGGTTATTTTGTGTGGGAGAGTCCCAGATGACTGTGGTCAGCGAGCATACTGTCAGCTTCATACAATCTCAAGAGAAATATGGATGAGGTTTTCTCGTCTGTTTATAACAGCTTCCATCAATGGCTCAAACCCCTTCCTGACTCGAACAAGAGCTCTAATGGATAATGGCATTACAGGGCTTTAAACCACCATGTTATATCATGCCAAGCCTGATCAGAGCTAGTCCTCTATTTTAGCAGAGCTGTTTTCACCAGTTACTTACTTATTTTGTTTCACAGTGCTGACACTGTTCTCTAATAAACAGATGCTGCCCCAATCTCATCTCTTGGGCGGCCCACTCCAAGCAAGGCGACTGGGGCAAAATAGAGACTTGGTGCTGAAGGAGGGTGGGGAAAGGGGCTATTCCAAGGCTGTTCACCAGCATTTAACATGGTGCAAGTCTGGGTGCTGATGATGCACCCTTCCCTGGGACTCACTCCAGGGAAAAAAGGTTCCCAATGCCTAGCATAGCTGGTTACATATTTCAAAATCATTATCAAAGGAGGAAGCTTCTAAAATGGGAGTGTGAGGAGGAGATCAGGCTTTCCATAGCTCCAGTGTAAGAAGCAGGCTCAATGTGGGAATTACTGGGGACACCCTCTCATGGTACTTGGCAGGTCAAACTCGAGAAATGCAGCCAGACCATCCAGCCTTAAGATCTATAAAAGCCCTGAACTGCCAGCCTGGAAATAGCAAAGGGATTTTCCCCAAGGGAAGCATTTTCATTCCCAACAGCCCCAGTTCCTGATCCCAGATGGGACAGATGCTTTTGGAAGCAAAAGGTAACAGCAATGACGAGCCTTCATTTTTATTGCTCTTGTGCGTTATCAGGGAAGGAACCAGGCGGAAAGATCCCTGACCGACTGTTTCAGGCTTTCAGGCCCCTTTCCTGAAATGCTTGATTGTGGTGGAAGAAATTACGAAGATGGGAGTTGTGCACTCTTCTCCCCCAGTAATCAGAGGCCTGTAATTTTCTCTCCTGCTCTGAAAGAGGAGATTGGAGAACAGGTATCTTGGAGAGCACTGTTTTATCTCTGCCGGAGGGACTGTGCTCAAGAACCATGCTGCGTTTCCCATGAACTCATTTCAATATCAGCTTTTGCTTTTGTCCTCATGAACTGAACTGAAACAGGCAGATCCCACCTAACACCTGGACACGGGGAACAGACAAGAAGCTGCATGGGAGCCAGTGGCTGGACAGAGCCAAGGGCTCCTGGCCCTGCTGGGGTGCTGCACCGAGGGGCAGCAGAGGCTGGAGAGGAGCAGGGTGTGGGGGAGCACCGGTGTGCCCCAACTCTCTGCCACCTGTGAGATTGGGCACCTGTGAAGGAGGTGCCCAACTGAACCCATTCTGCTGCTGATGGAAACCTGCCCGTGACACTGAGCTGCAGTGTAGCTGCCACACGTGTGGCCATGAAAAGGCAGCACCTGACTCAACAGAAGATTTGAGACACACAGACAGGTACAGGAAATTCAGGGTGCCCCAAGCAGGCAAAGGTAAGGACTGAGATGTCTCAGACACCACCAAAGTAACACTGGGAACGCCACAGGGCCACAGCCCCATTTTACCTCTGAATGCACGTGCCCTTCCCAGAGCTATGAGCATGATTTTACAGGGACACCTCTGACTGCTGCTCCATTAGCCTAATGCCATCCTCACATTGCTCCATGCAGGTGACATTTTGTCCATCTTACGGTCCCTCTGCACCAGTGGGAGATGGAAATGGGCCTTCCTGTAAATGGTAATCTGGCCTAAGATATAAGATAACCAAAGAAAACGGTTTATTAAATATCTTGGTGTTGCTGACTCCTGATGAGGTTTTCTGAGGGACAGAGGTCAGAGCCAAGCACACAAGCTGAAAAAGAAAAAAACCCTGAAAGAATGAATTTCAGCACCAGTATATTTTAATTCATAAAAATATTGCATCAGCATCAGTCTGTAAATAGGTATACTGTTAAAATTATGCATTTAAAACCTGATTGTAACAGCTTTTATCAAACTGTCCCACAATTAATTTGGGCCTGCATTTACTGGTCTCACATGAATGTCTGATGGGTCTTTAATAAGAGTAGCAGGAAAACATAGGATGAGTCTCTTTTGTGATTTTAACGTTTCTGATCTTTGCTATTGTTTAATTCTGGTTGCTTGCCAGCTCTGGGAAGGAGCCCTTGTGGATTAGCTGACCTCAGCTCTTTACACAGTCAATGAAAATTACAGAGCTGATTCTCTCTGATGTACTGAAAAGGGATGAGGACAGGGGAAGAAATTTCCAAGTGAAAATCCAGCATTCACAACCATCTTCTATCACTGATGAATGTTCTCAAATGCACGAGGGAAAAACAGCATGAAAAATAAAGCCTTAACAATTGTTTTCAGCTTGGTTGGAAATGCAAGAATAGTACAATACTTTCCAATTGTAATTAAACCCCCCAAAATACACTGGAAAATCATAAGCTGAACTCTTCGGCGATCCTCTTAGTTCCTCACATCTCAGCTCAGAAACATGATGGTCCCTGTTGTTCCAGGTCTGGAGGTTCCCATTAGACATTCCACCCACGGCTTTGGGCTTAACATTTACTACCACCCAAACAAAATCAGTTTCAAGATAAATGGTAGAAAGAGTGTTTCGACACACCAAAGTGTGGATAAACCATTTCTCATCTCTAAATTGCTGGAAGCTCATGAGTTGTATAAATCACAACCAGGCACCAGTAATCTGTTGTGTGCTGCATTTTCCCTCTTTGGCTGCAGCTTCCATTGTCAGACAGGGCATAGTCAATAGCTTTGACAAGAGCAATCCTAAAAAGAAGAAATTAAGAAATGAGATTGACTAAGAAATATGAGGAACTGAGAAACACGAGGATTGTGTTCCCTTGTGGCAGAAGCCTGCATATAGCTGGGTTTAAAGTTTATGAGTAAAGATGAAGAGAACTGAAGAATGCTGACAGTGATTGCAGGATTCACTGGGATTTTAGGGCACCTTCCTTCCCTGGCTGGGATTCCACAGGTTCTTCTGTGTCCAAGTGGAACTGTTTGCACTTGGGAGCACGGGCGTCTGCTCTCCAGTGTCTGAGCAGATGCAGATGACCTCCTGAAACCTACCTGAGGTCACCCAGCTGGAAAAGGACTCAGTCCAGTGGCTGTTAGATGGCCTCAGTCAAGATGCCTCTTAAGAACGTGCTCAAAGACACATTGGATTTATCCTGCATTCAGTCAGTCTTTGTTAAGTCAAGACAAGGCACCATCTGCATTTGTAGTGGGCCAAATGCAGGGAAGGGACCACTTATCCTCAGGAATTGGCTTAGCTCCTCTCTCAATCTGTCCTGGGAGGAAAAAGGACCATGGCCTCAGAGGCTGTGCCTTTAAAAACACTTGCAGTCTCCAAGTAATAGTCATGCTTCAGTGTGTTCAGCATTTCAGCTGAGCTCAGTACAAAGTGCAGTGATTTAAAGCTGTGAGATCAGGCGGGATTCAGCAAATTCAGAATTATTTATTTCTTTAGAGCAGAAAGTCTGGCTAAAGATTATTTACTGCAAATGGGTCTGTTTGGGGGAGGGGAGGTAGGCAAGAGGGTAGAGAAGGAATGAATTGATTGAAATTTTTTCAATTAAAACAAGCAGTTTTTAAAAAAGATTTAATGCCTTATTTAAAACTGTGAAATAATTCAACAGTCTGGAGCTCTGCTAAGTGCAGATCATAGAGACGTGGATGGGGGGAGAAGAAAAGAAAATTTTATTCTGTGGGAGAAGGGAAGGAAGAAGAAAAAAGGGGGGAGAAAGAAAAAATATAATTTTCTTTGTTTCTTTGTCTACCTTAATGTATTTCTCTCCCTGAGTTATCTCCAGTATCTGCAAATATTGATTCAGAAGAAGGCACTGCTGGGCAGGCTGCAGGCAGCCCAGAGCTCTGCTGGGAGTGGAGTGTTTCCAGGGCTGCCAGAGCACAAGGAAGATCCAGGGGTTGGCTTTGCAATGGGAACTTTGCCTGGCCAAACCAGAGACAGGGCACCTGCCCCCTCTGCAAGGACCAGGCTGGGCCGGGCTGGCACGGAGGCTCCGGAGCAAGGGCTGGGTCAGTGCCGAAGGGCTCTTCGGGCGTTTTCCTTGGCAGTGAGCGGCACTAAAGGATGAGAGGACAACCAGAGCTAAATGAAGTAATATTGGAAGGAAGGGGCATGAATGCCAAGACCTCATTTCTGCCTTCACTGCTCTCTGAGACTGAAGGGCCCATCGCACACTTGGGCTGTCTGCACTAGGGGGGGCTTCCTCCCTAAACACACATGGGCCGGGCCAGAGCTCTCCCCACATCAGCTGGACACACCTCACCACAGGTGGTCACTCCAGAGAGGTGGTGCTGGAAGGTAAGGAGAGGATTAGAGCTACTACTGGTAGGTAGAGAAACTAATGCTATTTTTGTCTTTATAGGGAAGAAATAAAATATTACTATAATCTTCACCACCCCCAAATTAATTGCCTCTTTGCTAATATAATTCCCATTCCCAGATAAATTTAGCTTTTTCTAAACTCTTTGATTTTTCCTTTGTGTTTTACGCTCAAGCTGGAATGCAGTGATAAGGCACTATGCATACATATATATATTTTTAATCTGCACACACACAAATATAGTTATATATAGTCCCTGCCACAAATAACACTCCTCTGACTGCTGTCACAAAGCCCTTGCTAAAACAGCTTCTCGCTCAAGCTGGGTTGTTTTCCTGCATCATGTCCCCTGGGGAAGGGCTGCTGGCAGCAGCAGGGCTGTGTCCAGAGAAAGGTGCTGGGAACGTCTGCAGCGCTCCCCTTCTCCACTGCCTGTCTCTTCCTCATGTTTCTCTGATGGGAATAAGCCATTGCCAAACTTGAGATCCACCATCTCCTGTCATTGTCACAACAAGCAGCTTTCCTGGAACAGCTGTACAGTCAGCACAGGAGTGGCCCTTGACTTTTAAAAGGGACATCTCAGAGCAAGTTCTTGGGAGGGAATTGAGCATTGACTGGCAGGCCAGCTTTATAGCCAGTGCCATCCTGGGTGAAAAGGGCCTTCATAACAACATGCTTGTGACTTTAATTCAATCAGCAGCCTCTGGTTAAATTATTTTATGTGATTCTTCTCCTATTAAACTTCATATTTTTTACACCACATCCTATTTTGCTATTGGCTATTGGCACAGTCTCACTCTCTGCTTGTGTTGCCTATCTCTATATTACTAACAAGAAATGATTCCAGGAGCACTGTTTGCCTCTATTCACAAGTTCCAGTATCACCCTGGAGGAGTCTCACTGATCCCCAGCTCAGGTGACGCTGCAGCACCAACCTCTGCAAGACCTGGAGAGAGTTCCTCCCTCTCCGAGCTACTCCTGACTCTGGTGTTCGCATGGAATCACTGGGAAATATTCCCGTGGATGCCAAAGGATGTTTGCTGTGGCTGTGGCCCTGATGCAGAGGGCTGGGATTGACTCTTCAGTGAGCAGCACCTCTGGTCACTGCAAAGCTGCAAGGACGAGCTCCCAGCTGCATCCCAGGCTCTTGTGGGAAGCAGCGTTTGCCTGCTGTAGGGCCACAGAGCTCCTGAAGTTGGTTTAATTTCAGCTTCATTGTCTGGATACTTCAAGAGCTTAAAAAAAGGCTGATCAAAAGTAAAGAAGAAGTCCAAGGCAGAAAAGCTGAAAAGATGTCTGGACTTTGGGCCACGGAATAGTGATAGAGAATGTGCAAATAACTAAAGGCTGATGTAGAACAGGATAAACTTTTCAGCATCTGCTGGTGATGGGACAAGAAGCAATGGCCTTGATTTACAATAAAACAGATTAAGATTAGATTTAGGGGGAAGCTTTCCAGCGATAAGACTAGTGAAGCACTAGAAAAATATCTCCTGGAGAGTCTGTGACATCTCCATCTTAAGACAGAATTAGGAAAATGTCATATATGATCATCATAACTGATCTTTTGCATAATTATTTTTGTCCTACCTGTGACGAAGATTAAGGTTATATGTTATGTTAATCACACGTTTGTTAATTGTTAGTTGTTAATTGTACAATTATTAANAGAAAACAGCTATGAAGCCAGGGAAAAGGAGAGCTAAACCTTTCTGAGGATGGAGGGGTCAGCAAAGGGTTGCCCTGTAACTCAGTTCCTCAGGCTCAGATCTTGCTGTATAGTAGCACTCTCCACCAGGTTTTATCTCAGTCCTTAGTAAGGCAATTATGACAAGCCTCTACTCCTTTTGCATTTCCAGGAAGAAGAGTCAGGGGCACAAAATCACCCCTTTGTGGCCCACAAGCCCCAAAAGACCACTCTAACCAGCTCACCATTCACCACTTTGGCCTGAGATTGAAAATTCAGCCCCTCTTTAAGGGCACTACTCTCTTCAGCTGGGCTGAATCCCAAGTCCCCTGTTCCACATTCATCTGCTCTTAACTTCTGAATTCAAACACTGTTCTTCTCTAAAAGCCTCTCTGCCTTTTGCTGCTAATTAAAACATTGGTTGCACTCTGGGCTTGCTTTTCCAAGAGGTCTGGACAGCATTGCAGGCAGTTCAGACAAACAAACAACCAGACAAACAGAATCCATTAGGAACTGCCACTGCTGACTGTCGCCCTTTTGCATACATCACAGTGAAAAGGTTAATGCTTCCCAAAAGGGGTGCGAGAGACGGGCGGAGGGGAAGGGCAGGAGGGATCCAATCCTGCGAAGACCAGATGTCAAAGATGCTCAATACCACACAGAATGGGCTCCCCCGCCAGCCAGGCAATTGCCCATCCCTTGGCAAAGCTTCCCTTTGAGGGATCTATAATTTATTAGGGAAGGTGGAGTGCTGAATAAATTGTGCATAGAGATGAAGCGGCGATGATCGCTAACTCAAATCCCTGGGAGCTTGGCATTTCCAATCTCTAGCTCCCATTTGCGTCCCCCCGGTCCCTCCGAAGTGAGCAAGCCAAAGAGCTGAATATCGACAAAACATAATGAGCTCATTGAGATCTAAGCGCCGCAATTAGCGGGGTGGAATGGAGCAGAGGGGCTGGGAGGCAGACTGTAATTATTTATAATGTTGATAATCACTTACATGTAGTTAAAAATATAAATACATCCCCATGCTTGATGGCATTAACTGCCCTTCAATTAGCTCCATGCCCACTTAGTAAGCGATAGCCAGGTGCTGACAGGAGAAGGGCTAAAGGTCTCTGTCTTGTGCCTGTGCTCATAAACTGCTGGTGGGTGGGTGGAAGAAGAACATTTAAAGGAGGTACCTGTGTGATAGCTCACACCACCACCTATTGCTAATGGAGTTCTGAAAGAGACAGCTCAGACAGGTGGCTCCTGTTCTCATGGTGGTAGATCACCCTCTGCCATCTTCTTTCCTAAATTTCATGGTCTTTCCATAGGTTCTCATCCAGATGACCAGGATTTGATTAAATCAAGGGATGCCAGTACAGAGAGCCCCACTGGAGGTGAGGAGCCCTTTGCTGGTATCTGTGCTGCAGTCACAGAAGTACTTGTGATGTTTTACAGGGCCACTTGAACTATCATGAGAAGCACTCAAACTCCAGCCCCACATGTCTCTGCACAGCTCACCTCATGCTGTTTCTCCTATGCCTAAACCAGCTTCTTTAAAAATAGCTTGAGTACCTCTGTGCTGCAGATACTTCTCTGCTTCTGCCGATTTTGACCAAGAATCATTTTTTCCACAGAGTCCTCCAGTCTGGATGATTCCAGAGATGGACAATCAAAACCCTTCCTTTCTAGCAGTACCCCATCTCTTTGTGGATAGTGAATCCAAATGTCTCTGTTACAAAAATGTAAGAGATTTTATGAGAGTTGGTCCAACTACAGTCATGTTTTACCAGCAAGAGAGAGGGAACAAGCAGTGGCAAGCAGCAAGTCTGAGTTGTAGGCACGCTCTCAGGGAAGACTACATACCTGAGAACACCCTCACCTGAACACTAAGCAGAAATGGCCCTTATCATCCTCATGGTGCACTCCATTGGCATAAAAGTAAAGCATAAGTCAAGTTTTAATGGAAAACCAGGTAAGAGTAAAACCACAAGGGAGGGGGAGGTTGCTGTACATCAAAAAAGAAATTCATTTTGGTGTGGGAGAGTAGATAAAACCCCAATCTGCCTGTACCATTGATTTCCTTCCAGGTTAAGGGAGCATTTAACATGCTGAGGTTAAACTTGGACCCTTTTCAGTGCAAATGTACAGAAAGGACAGCAGTGGAGGAATGGTCACCAGAGTTTAGTGAGGGAGCTTAATGAAAACATGGAAAATGTGGAAAGAAACAAAAAAAAGAAAGAAACAAAAAAAGCAGGGAGAACAGAAATGGGCTGTATTGCAGTTGAAAAAGCCCTGAGAAAATACAGGCAGTGTTCAGTGAAAGTGAAAGGGAAAAGAGCAAAATGAGAGTAAAAGGAAATTGTTCAAAGATAACTGAACGTGTGTCCAAGCGCGGGCGTGTGCCAGCCAGCAATAAATACTCTGCCTGTGAAAACAAGCTGGTAGGGCACAGGGAGGAACTTCTTAAAGCAAACAAGGGGAGCAAGGAGCATCTGCAAGTGGGGCTGTAGGGACCAGGAAGAGGGGACACGGGATGACAGGCTGGGAATGAAGTGGTGAGGCTGGAAATGAGGCAGAACAATGTATCTTGAACTGCGTTCAAATAGGACTCCCATGTTTACCTTGGGTGTGCTGGAAACCTGAAGGAAAGGCAGCTGGATCATGCTGCAAGGGCCTGGCAGTGGCTGGGGGAGTTGGTATCTTCGGGACTGTGTTCTGGTAGAATAACCAACCATTCATTTAGTAAGATGGTGCAGGAAATCAGTCCTTGCTTTGTGCGTGGCTTTGCAGGGACTGAAGCAGCTAACAGAGAAATATACCTCAGCTATTCCAGCAGACAAAGAGCAGAGAAAGCACAAAAAGGACAGGGAGTTTCTGGCCTGTCTCGAAAAAAATCCACAGAGAGCAGGAATAAAAGACTCCTTCCCAAGAAATATCAAGCCAGTTCAGACCAAGCCTGACCTACTCCAACAGCCTTTGTCAGCAGCCAGTGTCCAGAGGAAGAATGATAAGATTTACACCAAGGGATGAGCCCCTTCTCCTGGTATGACGAGCAGTGATGCCCCTGCAGCAAGGAGCTGTCCCTGAGCTGAACAGATAAATTAAACTGCTGCAAGTTCCTTGGGCACAGAACAGGACAAACATGGCTCAGCCCTTTTCAGAACCAATTTCCCTTCTGTGTTGCCTGGAAAGCCTACTGAGAACCAAGGGGAATACCACATAGGCACAACTTTAAGTCTTGAGCCAAGAATCAACATTTGCTGCAGCCCATCCTTTAAAGTGGTGCTCCCAAAGCAAAAATTGATGTAGAACTTGCAAGGTGTGAAAAGCTGGTCACCACAACAAATAAGACGATACCTGCCAATAGCAGAAACCTTTCAAAGGCTGCTGGCCTCCTCCATCTGACATAGATTAAAACCAAAGTGCAAAAGGGGATGTGATGCTTGCAACCCCACAAAGAAATGCAGCAGCAAAACATGAAAAGGAGCCATGTCCTCACTTGGTCCATAAGAGCATGCCTGTCCTTGAATCAAGCTGATGCTTGCATGAGAGGAGGCAGTGTAGACACATTGTCTGGTGAGAAGACCAGGGACTAGCATCAAAAATATTTCCACAAAGATTTTCTACGAGAAAATCCCTTTGCTCCAGCTACATTTGTGCTTGCTGTACGCTGCCTTCCTCACAGTTCTCAGGAAGTAAGTGCAGTGCTGGCTCGCCTCTCACAACCACGGAGTGATGCCTCACTCAGGCGCAGCCAGTGCAGCCACAAGGAAACAAACCAGGAAGAGGAGAGCCCACTGGAAGCAGATCCCTTGTCAAAGCATGGCTCCCATGAAGAACAGCCAGCAATTGAGCAACCACCCAAGAAGTGCTTGGCAAAGTAATTTTGAGCTGATGTAGCTGAGAAAATGAGGGTCTAGTTGCAGATCATTTGTCAGAGTATGCCAGACTGCTCAGAAGAAACACTTGAGCTGACTGCAATTTTGTTTGGTTTTTTTAAAATTTATTTTATTTTTAATATCAAAATGACTATGAGTGTTTTTTGTTTTCCAAACCATGTGTTTTCAAAAAAGAGCATATGTTAGTATCAACTACTATTTAAAATATGGAGAGAAAATTAAAAGTAGGACCTTTCCAGTGGAAACAACCTCAGCATTTCAATGCTTTCGATGCTACAATTTTTTCTCTTTTATGCAACCAGATAAACTCTAATTAGTTCTGACTAAAGCATCTGCTTTAGCAACACCTGATCTATAAGCCAGGGAATCCAACAGAGAGACTTCTAACTTATTTCAAAGTGCTTTGTAGAAGTTTCATGTTGGATTAACCAGTAAATCCAGTTAAAAACCCAGAGAACAAGGGTGGAAGTAAATCAGGATCCCCAAAAAGGAGTGAAGAGATTCTGGCAAGCAAATCTGAAAGTGCAAAGGTGTCTAGATCCAACACCCTTTCATTTCCTGTGTCTCTTGCAGTAACCTGATGTACATTAGATGCATTTATGATGGAAGAAGCCAACTCAGCCGAGCCTACAGTGGCTCCAGAGCCCTGCTATTCCTGTCCCAAGAGCCCAATTCATTTATTGCAGTGTTTTTCATGGATGCTAAAATCCCCTTTATTCTCCTTTGAGCTGCTGTTGCCTTTGATTGTACAGAAGGGAGTTCTAAATGCTTATTTACTGCCATCCTCTTATAATTCCTGCATCTTGGAAGAAAGGGAGACCAGTTCATTTTGAAACAGGATGTTCATCTTTTCGATGGCTAGCATAGACTGGGGCATCAATAAATTAAGGGTTCTAGGGATTAATTGATTGGAAGAAGGTTGGTTAACTTTATGACTAAATGGGAACTAATCTGCTAGCAGGCAAACTGGAGCTGGGCTACATTTTTCCCCCATGAGTTTGGGCTGTGAAAATGAAAATTTGATGATGATAGCAGTAATACAAACAGGGACGCTGAGCAGAAAAGGAAAAAGGAGGTTTTTCTCCCTAAAGGAAATGTACACAGGCTCTGCTAGATCTGAAATGATATCTCGCTCAACCTCTTTTCTTTGTGAAAATCGCTACTTCTGAAACAGAAATTCTAGTGAAGGAAAAGATCCTATTATCAGCAGCAGTCACATTTCATAGCAATGTGATTAACTGCCGGTCACATGCTCCCCTCGCTCACCACTTGCAGACAGCTCAATAATTTTAACGAGGAAAGAAGACCGTCTTTCCCTTTCTTCCTTCCTTCCTTTCTTCCTTCCTTTCTTCCTTCCTCCCTTCCCCTCCCCCTTCCCTTTTTTCTTTCTTCCTTCCCCTCCCCTCTCCCCCTTCAGACTTCCCTTACAAGGCAGGCAGTTGAAGCTGACCCTTAAGGAAAACCCCACCGGGACCTGGATATCACTTATCAAGTCTAAATATGCTGTCCTGGTCCAGGTTGATGTGAAGTGTGGCAGCCACGTCTCAGAAATCTCCCCCTTTCAGAACAAAACCAGTCACCTTGGCCAGGAAATGTACTACTTCCATCACAGTCACACTTCAATCACCAGCCTTTCCCTTGTCTCAGCTCCTGTCCTTGGTTCGGAGTATTTACAGCCCATCTGTCTGTCTCAAACACACTTCTCACTCAAGAGGGAAATTAATCTCTCCTTCGCTCCCCTCTCTGCTTTCTCTCTCCTTCTCCCTCCCCCTTCCCCCTACACTTGCAATTTGCCATGAACAGCTTCCCTTTTCTCATCTAAAATTCTCGATGACTTTGAAAATTGACTGCACCCACACACCTGGGCACGGTGAGAGATAATTGATTGCATTTTTATTTCGTCTCTTCCCTAAACTGTTTTCCTTGCTAATGGCCAGTTCTCTGCAATTTTTTTTTTTAAACTGACACTCTGTGTGAGGGGCTAAGGGAAAGGAAGAAATAACCAGCTGCTGAATATTGTCTCTCCTGCCTCTCCAAGGAATTAAAAGCTCGATGAGTGATGAGGATCCTGTGTGGAGACAGATCGGATCTCACAGGGTCCAGGTGATAGAAAGCTTTGCAGGAGACTCTCTGGGGCTTTGCAGAGGGACATGTCCTGTAGCACTGCTAAAAGGAAAGGTCACACAGGCTGCACAACCAGTAACTAGGGGCTCCTCCACATTTTTCTGTTTCACCTTTAAGGCTTTAGTTACTCACTGCTTCTACACCCTCTTTCCAAACAGGCTACTTATTTTACAAACAGGGAAACCGAGGCACGGTGGAGAAGGGTGATTTCCATGAAACCTCATGAGATGGGAGGCATTACAACTGCCAAAGCACAGAACTGGAAGAGGGAACACCCAGGTTTCACATCCAGATTGTCCAGCTTGGCATCAAGTGAGGACAGAGGAAATTATTCAGATATGGACATTGAGCTTGGCTCCTAAAGCCAAAGGAAGGCTCTTAAAGTCAGACGTTTTTCAGGTAAAATACTGGCTGTGATGTCTCTGACTCAGTTTCCCCGTGGTAACAGTGATGGGCCAGTTTGACTGTGAATCTGCCTCTCATCATCAGGAATTGCTGGCTGCTCTGTTGTCTCTCAGGCTGAAAGGCTATTACCAGAACATTTGCTCCCAGCAAAACCCTGCTTCTCCTCCCATCCTCTAACTCATCTGGAAATCTTACTCCAGAGGGTGTAGTGGAGATTATGGCGATTGAAATTAGGATGGAGGGATAAAGGATGGATTTCATAGGTGGAGCAAAATGGAATTGGTAAAACCAAGTCAATCAGCTGAACCTAGAAGGCTGGTTAGGTGAATTCCTCCTGCTTGTGACGACCTCCTTAAGGTCTTGCTTCTTGATAAGTAAAAATTGTTCTTTGTGCTGAGTGGTGACTCTCACCACAGGAATGTGCTGAGGGAAAAGCACAAGTTGGGTCAATCCACCTGCAGCTGGAGGCCCAGCAAGATCAGTCTGGAGATAGATGGCAGCTCAGGAGAAGCCACTTCTGAAATGACACACAGCATTTAACCCTCAAATCCTGACAGACAGATTCTGCCTATCCAAGTTGCCTGAAGAAACTGAACACACCCCATGGCAAAATCACGTTTATATTTTACAAAACAAGTAATAAATGGGAAAAGAAAAGGCCACAGTCCACAGTTTGAGGAAGATTATGAGCATTTCTCTTTGACAGTCTGGTCTAGCTGTGCAAGGAAAAGAAATGGGGCTCCTGAGGAGAAGGAAGGAAGAGGTCTAGATTCAATCTGTAGTAGGCACATGCCTCTGATTTCCACTGTATCCATGGCCAACAAGATCCTAGCACTGAAATCAGCCTTCAGCTTAATTCTATACCTGGGCACACAGGATTGAGAAAAAAAATTGAGAGAATTTGCAGTCATATAAGATTTCTGCAATGCAAGATGACAGAAATCCTGTAAAGTATCTTGATTTTGCCAGATTACTTGCCTAAACCTAAAGATATTTTGGCACCATACAGTTTAAAATATACCCTCTTCTTTAGTTCAAGTCTATACAGCAAAACTTGATCCAAAAGAAACTTCTCCTTCTCCGTCCACAGCTGTAACCTCTCCAGCAAACTGTGAGTTTGCACTTAGCTGGGCTAGGCCAATTTACCTCAAGTCTCATAAAGCCAAAGCTACTCTAACATTTTGCTAATCTGTAAGAGACAGGAACATCCTTCACTTCTAACCTTTCCAGCACAGATCAGCTGATTAGATACATCAAATACCGGTGTCAGAGATGAGCCAGAGCAGCAGCAGTGGGAAATAAGATTTAGCCCCCACCTTCATTTAATTTTTATGATCAAAATGTTTCAAAACTCAGTTATGTCCAAGGGTATCCTCAGGTTGGATGAAGGTGTCAGGCCAACACTGGACCCTTCTTTTCTCTTAGTCCATTACAAAAGACAGAAAGAACAGGCTGGTGCTTCCAGAAATGCAGGGCAGGTTTCTAGGGAGAGATTCCTGGAGGTGCATTTCTGAAGGATTTTGAGGCAAAGCTTACCCAACAATAGCATTCAGAAGAGAGTGGATGATGTTGTTAGGGAGAATATATGTTTGTTTGAAATATTCATCCTCTCTACACAAAACTGTTTCCCCTTTTGTCTATTTCAGTGAGTACATAGTTCCTCTCCACTTTTATATTCTGAGATGTTTACATAACCTTCACTCAAGTACCACAGATTTAAGCATAAACATGTTTTATCCTTTCCTTTCACCTCATCCATGGATTTCTGTAAGTGCAAGAATGGAAAAGTGCTCCCCAAGGCAGGCTCCCCTCTGATCCGTGTGCAGTGACCTCAGGGCTCAACCTTTGGCTTTGCCAAATGTGTGCAAACACAAACGTTGCACAGGGCTGCAGAACAATTCTGTTTTAACATTCCCTTTAAAAGTCAAACCTTCTTGTTATTTACTGTCAGTCTTCAGACCAAAGCAACAATACCCATTCCTGCTGTGCTGACCTGCCATGACCTCCCAGCCTTTTTGGCTGTCCCCAGCATTACCAAAAACCATTTCCAGGGCTGCTGACTGTCAACAAGAGTTAACTTTTGCTGCCCCTACACAGCTCTATCCTCACAGTGCCTGAAGGCCAACAATTGGCAGTTTCTCTGTTTGCCAACTGGAAATCAACCTCTTTTTTTTCTGAGTGCTCCATTAACAGACACTCACAAGCAAAAGGATGAGGAAATCCAAGTCCCAGCCCAGTGGGAAGCCTTCCTCTGTGTCCAGTGGGCCCTGGACCAGGCTTCTACCCAGGCAGTAATTACCTGAAAAGAATGAGCTGTTGTAATCTTTGGAGCAAGCACAGGGCAGAGGATCATTCAAGAGTGTTAACCTTGCTCTGGTCTGCCAGCACCTCAGCTCCTTCCTTGCCTTACAGCATCATTTTTGGGGTGAGCCGTCTCTAACTCAAGTACTGGGTATGACCTGCTCTCCTGTGGGAAAGGAAAATCTTAAATTTGAAACCCAGAAGATGCAATCTCCAATGGGCCACATGGCTCTGACTCTCTCAGCAAGGGTTTGTGTCTTTGTGGCCAGGCTGGGCTTTTTTTTTTTTCCCACAAATATATTTCATACAACTGGGGAACTGTAACAAACCAACCATTTAATTAGCAGGTACTGCAGAAAGCAGGAAAAGAGCAATGCTGTACAGAGTAACTGTGTTTCCTCTCGATTTATTTCACATAGACAGAAGGGTTACTGATAGCAAAAGAGGTAATACTAATTCCTGAAAGAATAATTTTAAAAAAAACCCAAAAACAAAAAACCCCAAAGCCAACAACAAGTTAACAGTACTGTTTATAGGCAGTCTGTAAAATGAGCAAGGCCTTCTTGGTCCAGACAGAATTTGATCTGTACTAGAACCGTCCTCTTTGGGATGTCCTATAAATGCAATTGATATTCCACTGAAGCATGGGAGATTCACTGATCCTGCCCAGTCTCACTAATAAATGTCCCCCTTCAGCAGCAGGAAAACCAGAATTTTGAAGAATTGGTTTATACCTTATGTACATTGATAATTCTTTTCAATTTCTCTAACTAGAGTCCAAATGAGCAAACATTTTAATCTCTACACATATTCCAAAGCTTCAGTTCCCTCAAGTGATCGGGCCTTGGTTAGAGCCATGATGGAGTCACTGCCATAACTCCACTGCCACACACACCTGACAGATGGTACCCGAGAAGCACCAGACTTAAATCTGCAGCCCACCCCATGCTGCTCCTGAGCTGACAGAAACCACAGCTTGCCTGAGTTGTGTGTGACCCGAATATGGTTCGATGCCACGAGACCACTATGGAATCCAGAATGATTTCACTGGGTGCCTGTTCAAAAAGAATTACCACTCTCACAGCAGTCATGGATACTTCTAAAAAAATGTGATTTTCAACCCAGAGAAGGATTTAAGTAGGTCCTGATACCTGACAAAGCCATAGAAGACAGAAAACTAAGAGTGAACAGGAGACTACCTGGTGCAGCTTAAAATTAGTGCTGCTTCTGTAGGCTTTGTCTTGTGGAGCAGGTGGGACAGGAGTGAGCTGCTCTGAAAGGAGCAGCACAGCCCCCGTGCCAGCAGTCAGGCTCTGAACCTGACAGAGCTAACAGGAAAACAATATGTAATTACTGTGTTTGCAAATGCAGGGATTTGAGGACTCTTGGGTAAATAAGAGGTGTCCTCAGCCACAGATAAGTGAATTTAATGTTATTTATTAGGAAGAGCTACAAGTACAGCACAATGGAAATGTCAAATAACCTCTAAATGAGAAGAATCAGACCCTAAATTTTCAAAGAGGAGGAGCCCAGGGAGAAAGCAGGTGAGAGAGAAAAGACAGCACAGTTAAAGTACAGATAATGCCAGGATCACTTGGGTACAGGAGGCTTTGTATGCAAAGGAATCAGAGAGATGCCGAAGGCCTTCTTACAGATCTGGACAGCATTCTCTCACAGCTGACCAACATCAAGAAATGGAGAGGAGGTCCTAGAGCTCCAGCAGGCTCACCTGCATCCAGAGAGACAAACTCAAAGCTTACTTTCTATAAAACGCCCAAGGCTGCAGGTGAGGATGGTCTGTCTCCAAATGGAGATGAACAAGAAGCTGATAAACATGTCTGGACTGGGCCTGGGCTTTAGAGGGGACAAGAAGGGTGGGCACTACAAAATGCTGGAGAAGGTCTGCTTGGAGCAGATATCACTGGAAAAAGCAAATCCATCATGTGCATCATGCAGCTGAAGGGAATGTGGTGGTCTTAGGTCCATTTGCCAGCGGAAATGTGTCCGCAAGATGAAACTTGCTCGAGGGGTTGGCAGCCTTGTTGCATATTTTCACAGAATAAAAAGGCACTCACTGGGCTATTGAGAAGTCTTTACTTTTCACCTCTAAATCTGGTTCCACCAGATGAGGGCTGAGGCACAGGGGCATGGGTAAGCTCTCCCATGGATACATTTTTTGGGGCTGTTAATTCAGCACTAAATTCACACACATGGGAAACATTCTCATCAGAAGATATAAAAGCAATTCCTTGTATATGTCACACCATCCACCGTATCTCAAAGCCACTCTCTGGAGCATTCAAATACAGCACAGTCAGACCTGCTGAGACTTAGAGACATTGGGTCACCTCTGAATGCACAGTTACAGCCTTTCCCTACACCCTGGTGACCTGGCTGGTAATGGATGTTTCAGTGAAGAGCCCAGAAAGACAGAAACTGTCTCACACCGATTGCATTTGAGAGTACTATCCTCTCAAAAACACAGCCTGCACTCAGCAGCTCTCCAGAGCCAAACAAGCTGGAGGCAGCTGAAAGCACCTGCTCCTTCAGGGAAACTTAAACCTGCCTCCTGGTATCCAGGAGAAATCCTCCTGAAACACCCAGCTGCAGCAGGGTAAATAGCAGTCCCTCCCTCTCTTGCTGTGCTACATTCTCATTCAGCTTGGGCAAACACTTCTGCCACGGCTGGAGGACGCTGTTGATGATCCAAGTTTCCTAAGCTCTGAATTTAGCCACTTGTAGCTGTGTTGATCTACTCCTGCCTCTTAACCTCAGCCAAAATCCACTCATGTACCTCACTGAAACAAGTTGTTGTTCTCTACTGTAAAGAATATAAGCACCTCAAAGTGACAACAGGGGGATTCTCTCTGTCAGTGTTTGCGACAATTTCATGGCCCAGCCAGTGGATGCTGGGGGAGACAAAACCATCAAGTGAGGTCTGAACTCAAGGCATCAGTGCTGGCATGAAGACAACAACAGGAGGCAATCTGAGGAGTGCACATTCACATAAGTGCATTTCAGTGAGCAGCAGGGCTGTGCTGCACATCCACGGGGCCTTTCATCCACGTGCTCCACCAGCACCTGGCTCTGCCCTCCACTGGCTCAGCTGAGCTCCTCACCAAGGTGAGCAAAAGGGAATTTACCCACCTGGGCTTGTGCTTGCTTATCTTCCTTCATGCCCACTTGTGGAACAAAGCACCCTTCAGTTTAGAAACAATCAGCGCTTAACCTTTTCAAAGCCCCAAGATGAATGGAAAAGGTGAGAAAGAAAAATGAAATGAAAAAGAAATTAATGACACGGTTTTGTTAACAGGTAATTTTGAGAGCTAGCGCCCACTTTTTAAGTCAGCACAGCTTCAGCACAGCATGCCAGGGTCAGGCTGGATGGGGCTCTGAGCAACCTGGTCTAGCTAGAGGTGTCCCTGCCCATGGCAGGGGGTTGGCACAAGGTGGTCTTTAGGGTCCCTTCCAACCCAAATAATTCTATGCAAAAAGTGTGGTTGTCTGTCTCATTTGCTAAAGCACCTCTTCCCCAGCACAGTGATGACTATACTATTCGGTAATTCAGTTTAATTGAAATTCTATGCCTGTTAAATTCTGAGTCCTATATCGATCAACATATGTCAACTGTGGAAAATTGTACTAAATTGTGTTGTTTTACTGTGCAGCAGTCAACTATCTGTTGGTGTCTGAAGTTAGTTTATTTCACCTACTCAAATTTGGGCCTGGACTGATATTACATCTAGAATTGGATTTTCTGTTCTTGATTTTTAATAACCAGGATTTGCACCACACTCAGAGAGATAAACAGAGCCAGCAGTCGGGGCTGTGGATTCACCAGCTCTTAAGCATGAAGCAGTGCCTTGCCTGGCTTGGAGCTGCATGGGAAACCTCAGGACCAGTCAGCTCTGGTACAAGGTGGTGCTGGGATTTCAACAAGCAGCTCTCTCCCCTGTCTGCTGGTCCTGAGCTGATCCCATGACACAGGATGCTTGGCACTTAATCATGCTCTCCCTCTGTCTGATTTGTTCCCATGCTAAATGACCCCGAGTTCTACTGACCTTTCCTCTCACATCCTATTTTCCAGATCTCCAATTGTTTCTGCAGTTATTCTATTCCTGACTCACATTTTTTTGGGGGGGAGGGGGAGATAAAAAATAAATCCACATTTAGAACTAACCTCTGTGCCCTGACTGGGACCTCACAAATGCTGAGGAAAGCAGAGGGCTCATTCCAGCACCTATTTCCATGGGAGAATGCTGGTTTCCCCCCACACCAGAATTTATTTCACGCTAGTGGTAGTTCCCAAACCCTTTTCATCACTAGTTTGCCTCCTGCCTCAATCCATACAGCCAATTCCTTCTGCTTGTGTATAAATTCCTGCTTTGCTTTCACTGAATTGCATCCTCCCTCTCTTTCATTTTTTTTTTTCAGAACATTTCTCCAATTTGTTTGATCTTCTCAAGTGGAAGCTCTTGCACTGAGCAGCCTCTACAGATACACGGTGCACTTTAAATTCCCCAGTGTTAAAAATATATGCTTGCCTGTAAAACACTCTACTTTTTATATGGAAATAGCAGCTCACTGGGACACAAGTAGCACTGTGCTGTACAGCATGCTGAAGCAATCTGGGAGAAAGGAAAACTAACACATACCAAAAGTAAAAATATAAAGTAAATACATAAATAAATAAATAAAGCAAGCAAATGGGATTGAATTTACAAATATATCAAAAACGTCCTTTGCGGAGACATTTACTTTCCATGCAAAAGTAGTTTCTTATCTGCTTTTATCTCCATGCTGTGTGCACACTGTGCAGCTCAGGGGACTGACTGCTTGATGTGTTATTGATTTCAGGGGGAGGGGGACATACAGAACTGACAGAAACTTCTTTAGCAAGTAGCACAACTATTCACTCAACATCCATTGGCCTCTGAAACCAATTCTGTCCTCTCTTCCATGTTTTCTCATTTTGTTTCCAATCACCACTGACAGATACCTTCAGCTTTCCTCTCTTTCACGCTGCAGAGGGGAAGCAGCAATAATTAATTCTAATCACAGAGAAGAAAAGCACGACCGCAGAGAATGTCCACTGGAAAGTATGGTCAGAAACTCCCCACTCATGCTCCTGCCTGTCTGCAACTACAATGCAAAAAGAACTGTGAATCCAAAAGGGAGAGGAAATGCATCTCTCGCTCAGTATTTTGTGCCTGTAGTAGATCAGGAGTGAAAGAGTGTAAAAGCTCTGTTTAAATTTCTATGCAATGCTTGAAGAAATGCCTCAGAGTGAACGCACAAGTTAGATGGTCAGCAGAACCCTGGGATACATCTCTGCCAGACTGGGACAGACTGGTGGGCCCCCTAAAGACAATTCCCACTTTCTGATACTGCTCAGACCTCTGTGATACTGCATCCAGAATTGTATTGGCTAAATAAAAACGATTCTAAGGAGTGAGAGGCCACCAGTGGACAGACCTGGGCTGCTCCTCTTGCTGTCCAGGTCTTAGTGTTTAACCCCTTAGGTAGGAGGTCAAAACATTATCTCTTTTGTAGAAGAGAGACAGATGTGCCACCAAACAAGAATAGTTTGGAGGGAAAGAGACACTAAATTCTTTTAAGAAATGGCAAAGGTAGAACATTACCTAAATAGTGATTTTAGAAAAACAGCTGTATAAAACCAAAAATAAGCAAGGAAAAAAATAAAAAACAAATTTTGTCTGATATGATTAAATTGATAGGTTTCTCTCATTTTTAAGTTTCTTCATTTAGATGCCTCTATCTTTGGGCTTAAACAAGTCTCTCAATAGCCTGACAACAGAGTGTTATGGGATTTGGTACAGGGATTTAGACATGCTTTCCTTTGAGTCAGGTGATGCCTCTAAATTTCACAGCATGCTTTGAAATTCCACCTTACATTTGACACCCCTTTCTCCTCCAAGAAAGACACGTGAACTGAAAGAATCTTACAAAACCACTAAATTTCTTTTCTCAAGTGATCCAAAATGTTCTCGACTTTTACTCATGACTAAGAAGGGGCTACCTCTGCATTAAAATATGCGTAATTACTCAGCAGCATACATTAACACAAAATAAAACCCCTTTAAGACAAGAATGACAAGCAGTAAGTCTGCATGAGAAGTTCAGAGAGATAAAAGATCATTACATCTGCATCACAATTTGGCTAAGAGAGGTAGCTGCGAGAACACCAAACACTAATGTCAGCTTTTGGTATTACACATCATATAATCCAAGGGCATATGGATTAAAAAAAAAACCAAAAAAGAAAAAAACAGAAGCAGTGAATTATTTCAATGTCCTCTGAGTCCATGAAAGACAGACAGTTACTCCAGAAAGCATAAACTTAATTCTGTGTGGTCAAAACAGATTAGTGGAGGAGTCTGAAGAAGTGAAAGGATGGGCTTCTCTCAACATTTCAGATTCGTGGAAACTCCTAAAAAAGCAACTGCTGCGATGTCCCACTTCTGTGGGGACACAGGTGGGCTTTTCTTAGATATTTATGGTCATTCTTACTTCTGGTTTCTACCAGAACATGGAATAAAGAGAGCAAAAAGAAGATGTTTTGCAGATATTTTGAACCCAAGAAAACATTTGGTTTACCTTGGGGGTATACGAAGTCAATGGCCCTTGGAGCAATTCTGACTGGTATTTATTTCTCCTGCTTGGTGTAGGCACTCAGGGAAACATTTCTTGTGCTATTTCAGTAGCTTTATACTGCATAGAAGCTAAAAATCTCTGTGTCCTCATCTCTCTAACATATCAATGTACTGACAGAGACAGGAAAAGCACCCAGCAAATACAGTGTGTTGACTCGCTCCTGACATGCATAAAAGGAAGCAAGGAAGATGTAATTTCAGTATTTTATTATACTCCAATTTTCACTCAATCTGATTGTAACCAGCCATTTTCAGAGCCAATACTTTCATTCAGAGAAGCCTCAGAAGCAGGGACATTTTTTTTATCAGTGTGAGAGTAGCTTATTGCAGTGTTGATTTATACCAAGGAGCAGGTGGGATAACTTGAGGCCAGCTTGAAGCTTTACCATTTAACAAGCAACAGGCAAATGCAACTCATCACTGTGTGGTCTGCTGTGAAAATACTACTTGCTATTTTGATTTCCACAAAAGAGCTGATGCTTTTGTAAAGAATGTGTTGTGTTCCTGAAGGTGACAGAAACCCGGGTGATATGAAAAACATTGATTAATCAGGTAGGCATCCCCCCAAAATATGTATTTAATCTAAACATGCATAATTGTACATGGATGCTGTCGGATGGGCCTAGAGATGCGTTTGTTCTCATGTCAGGCCTTTTGCCTCTTTCTGAAAACCTCAAAAAAGAAAAGGCAACAATGGGGCCAGAGGTCAAGAAATCTTTTAAAATCACAGAAGGGTTCAGGATCTCTATAATTTGGTACTAGAACTACCAAAGGAGTTCTTTTTTTCCCAGTTCTTGCATCAGTAGTTGAGTTACCAGGTAGAGTTAACTGAAATGCATACTAACAAATCTGAATGGTCATTATGTTCTTAAATGAAAGTTTCAGGTTATTTTTGCTAGCGAGTTCGTCTTTATTTATTTATTTTTTATTATTATAACATATGGGATCAGTGCATTCTTCAGTGATGCAGCTGAGATTTCAAGTTCCAGACAGTGGCTGGGAGGAAATGGCACTGACTTGGCAGGCATGAAACATAGTTCTGTTTTAGCTGTGCAATTTATTTCCTATCTCACTTTGCACCTGCCTTTTTCTTCTCCCATAATACATTTGTCCATCTAAATTGAACAGCCTTCCCAGCAAGGATGGTCTTTCTCTCAGTGTTTGTATCTGGCATCACTCAATAGGGCTCCTGTTTCCTCTTGAGTCCTGAGCAGTATTGTAACTCAGGCAATTAAGATGAGCAAAAAGCCTGATTATTCTGCCTAAAATAAGTCTGTAATGGAACTAACACTGTGCAGATGGGAGAACAGATACCTCATATGACTATTTTGCTCCATTACACAACAAAGAGTCAACTGTGAGCAGCTCTCTAACAAGCTGGATGTTGGTAATTTTTTGTCCAGAGCACTCAGCAAATACTGATAAATAACAAGTGAGTGTGCATTTACGAGTGATTTACTAACAAAACCTGGGAGCCAACGCTGAGGCACAAACTCTCCTAAAAAGAAATGAGCATACTTAGTTTGCTGTCACCAGCAGAGGCGTCTTCACTGGTGCTAATGGAGGCTTGGGCTGCGGGCTCTGCAGGGCACAGATTTTGCTCGGCGTTCATACAACACTTAGCACAGTGGGATCCTGGTCTGTTACGAGATGTCATGAATGCTAAATTAACACAAATACATATTTAGTAAGGAGCAAATGATAGATGTTTTGTGGACAGCTAGGCTGCCGTATTATTTGGATTGCAGAGTTCTACTACAGCCCAGGCAGTTCTAAGAAAATACTATAAAGATGCCCAGGAGCTGCCTCATGCAATATTCAATCAGCTGAAGTGATCCGAAGCACTGCTGGTATTAGAGAGCACACTTTGCTGTATTCATTTGTGAGCTGTTGCATACAGAAATCTGAGCACACGAGAGGTCCAGAATCACAGGTAACATCTGTAAGAGGTCTCTTTCTGTCTTAGAAATTCAGCCATCAACATCTGCTGAGATGGGTTCTGTTTCAGATGAGATTTATGGAAAAGCTATTGATTAAACCGCAGCTTTAGTTCCGTTTACCACTTAGACACACATACAACAAACAATTAAATACATTACTGAGCTGAATAGCATTTCAAATTATAGGAGTTTCTGCCTTCAAAAGCACTTAAAAACATTATCCCCAGACATACATATATGTGTTTGCACTGTTTAATTGACATTGTTTTCCCAACTCCTTCAAGTCACCTGTAATATCAAGTCAATTAAGTATTATTTTCCCAACCTATTTACTGAGCTACCTAGCAATCAATCCACCTACACACAGAGAGAACAAATGCTCATGGGGGATGGTAGACCTTAAAAAAACACTGAAAAACTGTCAGCCTTCTCCAATGGCAGCCAGGCTCATAGCTTTGCAGGATTACACAGCCTGACATCTTGCAGAAAATAAGTCCATGGGATAAAAGCTCCATATTCTGACAGTGCCATTCCTTCCCTGCAAATCAATACACTCCTGTGTGGAATAGCATTACTATTTCAAGTTATACACATGCTAAATATGTCTTGGATTACACGGGTATAAATAAATAGATGGGAACACATTTCTTTTCCATCTCTGGTCAGGAGGTCACCCTTAGAACAGAAACCAGTGCTGGGGCAGGTCAGTAACCTGGGACACTTGGGTAAATCAGGTTTGGTTCCTGCCACTGCCACCCACTTCCCGGGTGACCTTGGGTATGTCACACAGGGCCTGACTTCCAAAGGGAGCTGTGCACAGGGTGGAGACGCAGTAAATCCCAGGTGCCTGGTGTCACCTCACTTCAGCTCGCAGCACACTCAGCTAACCAAAGCCATCCCTACAATATATTAAATTTTGCTGTAGCTGTGTGTGTGGCAGTGCAGAAAGAAACACAGATAAGGTATAATCAACCACTTTTCTGTAAAACAAGTCTAAATGAGGGTTGGTTTGGCTCACAGGTGGTTTATTTGCCAAGTCTCACTGTGGTCTCTCTTGACAGGAAGCGTGTGGGGTCATGGAACAGGAGAGCTTGTCCTGTCCTCTGCCACATCAGGCTTTGCCATGACTCTGAAAGGAGCTCTCACTGCAGCTTGACGTATGGGACTCGTCTTGTGAAAGGGCACATGATCCCACAGACAAATACTTCTTTTGTCTGTGTCCTATTCCCTATCCTTGTAAATCAAAGCATTAAATCCTTTTTTGTCCCCTCTTTATTTGTGCTGCATCTCAGACTCCATCCCTGAGCACCAGTACCGTCCTCAGCACAAGTGGGGCTCCAATTCACACAGGAAAATCTGGGCCTTTCAACAAGAACCACAGAGGAATAAATCCTGGCCTCACACTGTACAGAGCCAGCATGAGGCTGGATGCAGAGATGGCTACAAAGCTCTTTCAGAGTGAAAACTATTATTGTTATTATTTGTAGTGCTTCATTTAGTAGAATGGCAAGTCATACCCCTGTACAAATACATACATTTTTGGGCACCAAGACAGGTAGTGAAACAAAAGCAACTCTGACTTGTCAGGTGAGACAAGATCAATCGGGCTAGGATTTGGAGTTCAAATCACTATTGGAAATAGAGCTTCCTGGGAGCTAAAGCAAACTAAATTAAAGCACAGGTGCTCACACTGCCAGAGGATTTCAAAATGAAATTTAAAGGGCTTCGTCACAGGGATCGGAGAGTAATGCAAACAAATGCCCATGAATATTTGTTCACATTTTTACAAGCTTTTGCTTTGGCCATTTTCAGCCACCTTCAGTACTTTAGTGTGTGTTCAAGTGATCCACACTTCATGGTTCAAAAGTCACAGCATTTCAGTGTTCACTGCAAATAGGCTGTCTAACATTAGCACCAGGTGATTCCCCTTGCTCAGCTGTATCTGTTAGGACAGCCAACTTTGGAATTCAATACCAAATGAAAACTGGAAACTTCCTTTCTCCTCAAACCACACCAGTTTTAGCAGAGGGACCTGCTTAGTGTTTTCAGAGCAGAGCTGCTTATTTTTGGCCTTCTGTGCTCCTCTTGGTCTGAAGAAAGGTCTAAAACTCCAGTCTCCCATCATGAGGGCTCTCTGCTACTTTATCCCCAATATCCATTCCTCCTTTTACAGCCCTTGAGTTAATTTTCCCTCACTAACCAGTTGATGTGCCTGCATGTCCTGTACAATGGGATCCCCTGGCAGCTGCCACAGCATCACCAGACCTGTTGTGTGAGAGGGTGCACACAAACTCTTCCCACAGCCTGCCTTTCATCATAGTCAGTGTGCACAGACCACAAGGAAAGGACGGAATTTCAGTGTAAATCAGCCAGTGTTATATACTGAGGACAGTTCTGGAACAGCCATGTTATCCCTCATTGTTCTTTTTCATAAGAAAAACACACTGCCTTCCATAAATCTTTGCTGTGAGTCCACAGGGTCATCTATTTGCCAAAAGAGCAATTATTGATTATTCTCAGCCTACAGCTTCTGTGGCTGTTTCTGAAGTATGTGTTCTTTTCTAATCAGAGCTAAGGTTACAACACAGCTTTTGTCATCTGTTTTCCCAGAAAACAGCGATATCCCAACAAAATCCACAGCCAATGCAGTCGTATAAAACACCAGAAAGAATGGCTTCTTAGTTAAGGAATCTTCTTTTATTAGAATCCCATATTTTAGCAGTCTTGATGCCCCTCTTATCAGTCAAATCAACTGCAGTTGCAGTCCAGCCTCTGGGTCTGTCTGAGCAGGAATTTCTGCCAACTCGTTCTAGCACATGAAGGCTTAGAGGAAAAATTAAGCAGAGTTTCAAAACACCAGTCAGGTGTAAGACTTAGCCAGGCATTTACGGTAGCAATCAATCACTTGAAATTTTAAAGTTGGGTGTTCTGCTCCTTCTTGCTCACCAAATGATCCCAATCTCACCAAGGAACAGTAAAAGACATGGATGTGCTAAGTGATGTTCAGAGGTTTTATATGGAAACCTCAGCCACTGCTGGGACTGGCTGGCCCCAGGAAATGCCAGTGACACTCCTTCTTAGATCCATGGTTTGAATCAATGGTGATGGCTTGAAGGGGCTGCTGTGAAATGAGTTGCTAATAATCATCATGTGTACAGACAGCATTTCAGGGTGGGCTGGGATGCCCCATGTCAGCCTTTACTTTATGTTCATGTGTATAATCCCCATATCAGATAATTCACACCCATTTAAGAGTACCAGCCTGGGAAAATAAATCCTCAGATAACCCGCACAGTCAAATAATCCACCAAATCAGATGTGGCAGGATGGCTGGGGATAGGGAAACTATTAGGAAAAAAGGTGCAGACTGTGGGAGTCAGAAGCAGTGGAGCTTGACGAGGAGAAGGGATGCTGAGGTAAATGTCCCCTCATCTCACTCGTAAGTGTGGGCAGAGACCACGCTGTTCCCAGAGCATTTTGGCTTGTTTTTTTTTCACAGAGAATGAGCAGCCTGTTCATGAGAGAATCTAATACTATATGGAATAAATGAGATTTGAAAACTGCATATTTTCCACCCACACTACAATGGGCATTATTGCTGGCAGCCAGCAGCGGGAATAGCTGGGTAGACAACCAGCCTTAATTAGGAGGAAGGCATATTCTTCTCAGGAGAAAGCTAGGCTTGCAAATGTTTGCATCGAGCACATTCCATGGATTTCAGACGCAGCTCCATTTGCAAAGCAAGGTCTGATTGGAAAGGAGTGCACTGTAGGGCATCATTTTCAAAGTCCTGCACAGGATATTTCTCCAGACAAGCAAAGGAGGACAGGGTTTCAGGTGCTGTCGCTTCTTCCTCTGTGAATTGTGGGGGGTGCATTCACCCAAAATACCAAGTGTCAGAAGCAAGGGCCACAATGTCTGCAGGGGCTGAGCCCTCTGAAACACCACAGACTCCCGAGCTGCCATTTGGGGAACCCAGCCTGGGCTGGAAAATCATTCAGAGCTGGGTTCCTACGCAGCCTTGGCATGTGTAGCCAAACCTGGTCTGCACTTATGCTGGAGAAGAGCAAGATGGACTGTCTGTGTAAGGTGTTGACAATTACACCCCCTTAAATCACACTGATGTTATTATGGGGGCTTCCTTTGGGATCACAAGGGGTTAGAAAGGCCAGACAGATCAAGAGTTCCTCAAGCAAATGTGGCCCTTCACTCTTGACACATCCCCAGCTGACCCTCAGAAGTGTTAGTCTGTCACGGACCTGCCTTGGCTGCCATGAGAGGGATGGAAGAAGTTATCCTTAAAATGCATTTTGCAAAAGGATTTTCCAAAAGGATTTCAAATGTAAGCTCAACATCTGTAGAACAGTTTTGATGCCCTTCCTGCATTCATGTTGTTTTTAGAAAACTGTTTGGAAACAAAATGCTGATTATTCTTCATGGTGAAAAGCTGAAATGTTGTATTGTTTATCCTGCTTTGGAAGGGTTTCGGCTGCAGACATCTGAACCTGGCTCCATTTCACTTCTGCATGGCTTCCAGCCTCCCCTGGAGACATTTCACACGCCTGCAGCCCTGTCCTCTGCCCTCCCACCAGCAGGCTGCCACCAAGACAGGAGGTGCTGGTTCCTCTAAAGCAGTTGTCAGTGTCAGCACATGAATCCACTGACAGATGGAGACTGAAAGCCATGGAAAAAACAGTCCTGCCCTAGAGATCAAATCCATCAGCTTCCTACCATGTCTCGCTCCTCTTGCTCACCCAGGAGCTGACTCCCTGAATTCCCCTGGAAGATGAATCTCCTTAGGGCCAAAGCACAGAGCTGCCAAGAAGCTGGCAGAGCCTGGGCTTTGTTGTTTCACACTGTAATTACACATTAAGGTTTGGAATGTTTTTCAGGGTTTTTTTCAGAGGCAGCTGAGTCTCTCCGTCCTGTCCCATCCAGATGGTGCTCCAACTGGAAGCAAATCTTCAGACAACACTTGAAACCAGAACTAAAAACCCCAAAACAACAACAGAAAAATGTAACTGAGTGAATTATGTGCCCGTGAAAGAAATATGGCTGTGAGAGGGCAGGAGAAAAGAGCCAAATGCCCTAAATGCCTCCAGTACCCATAAGAGACATTTAGACCTGACCCTAGGTGGCTGGAGCCCAGGTGGCACCCAAGGGTCAGGATCTGACCCCGCCACTCCACACCTGAACTGTAAGGCCCAGCCCACAAATGTCTGTGCTTCCAAAATACCAAGCCAGGTTCAGAGTAAAGTGTGACACAGTTCCTCTAGTTGATATCCATTGGTTTTGGTTGGGCCTGGCTTTTTTATTTCTTTTAAACTTAGGAACAAGAAAAGGCCATTGCCAAGTTCTGTCTGTCGGAACCGAATCCAGACCATAAAGCCATGTAGATAGGAACAGTGGTTGGAAGCAAATATTGAGTTTTGATCCTGCGAGGTAAAGGATTTCTAACCCTTCCTGAACACCCATGTGATTATTTACACAATATTTTTACACAAAAAATTTACACAAAATTTACACAAAATTCCTTTCTGGGTCCAGAGCCTGGGGAGCCAGAACGGTTCCTGACGCAAGAACAGCAAGCGAGTACACAACAATCCAGAAGAAAGTAAATTTGAGCTCCTCTTAGATCCCCCACCATGCCATTACAAAGGAAGCTCCTCTATCTAAATGGCTTCATATTAATTTTCTTCATCTGTTTCACACTTCTCCCCCTTTACTGCCCCACTTCTCCAGCAATACAAATGATGTTGGCTTGGACATATTTTCTTTCCAGCAGTTCAATAATTTGGAGACAACGATGCATCAGAGCTCTCAGTTGGAAAGCACATTCAAACATTTACTATTCACTCCTACGCTGATTACTCACTCAGAGTGCTTAAAAAAATAATAATAGCAACATTAAAAACCAACAAAAATACCAACCTAAAACGAAAAGGGGAATATGGAAGTGTACAGCATTAAAATAAACTCTGGCTCCCTTGCCAAAGTCATTAATAATTTTGACTTTCCAAAAAAA
>VZTE01005518.1:2396009-2565890 GCA_013397775.1 Eulacestoma nigropectus | reverse complement strand
AAAAAAAAAAAAAAATTTGGATTGCCCTGCTCTTCAAGTATCAAAACATCCAATTAACACAGCTAATTAGCGTCACAAACAGCAGTCAAAAGAATGGTAATTTAGATTCAGGATTTCAAAGGTTTCTTAATCCCAGGCCAATGCAACTAATCTCTCAGAGGCTGAAAGTGTTTTGTTATTGCAGTGCAATTGTATAGCATCCCATCAATTAGAGGCATTGCAGGGAACACTCACTTGCATGATTCATTTGTATAATCAGAACCTAAAAAAAACTTGGAGTAGGGGGGAGAGGGACAAGAAGGAACAGAATAAGATAGCCCCTTAAAATGTGGAGTATCAATTTTTGCAAATAATTTATACCATAGCTGGAAATGTTTGCGAGTAGCACCACGTCCTTCCCAAACAGAGCCAGCAGGCTGGAGGGCTTTTGCTAGTTTTTAAGAGACTAATAGGAAAAGTAAAGCCAGCCCCACAAGTGACATCCGCTGGCCTGCAATTAGATGTGTTGGCTGATGTAAACATTTACTTAGAAAGGGAAATGAAAAGATCCCTTTCTTACCACCCTTCCCTTTATGCAGGAAACACAAAAATGGCAAGACTCTCAGCAGACAGATGCTCTTACATCATAGTTAATTGCACCTTATCCAGGGATTTGACCCCAAAACCTCCTGGCAATCCCAAAGTTTACCACATACCTTACATCATCATTCACATTTCTGAAAACCCCCTTCTTCCAGTGGGTGGGAATGGAGGAGCACTCAGCCCCTCTGTTGGCATCGTAGTTCTTGTCTTGAACACAGAATTCAAGTTACCAAATTAAGATTTGAAGGTGTATCTGCGACACCCTCTACTTGTTCAGATCATGCATCAGCTCTGTTTCAGAGGTTAAGTCCACTGGGAAACGAGCAAGGTCCAAGTTCGGAAACAAACTTTCTCTTCATTTGCCATGTTTCTCTGTAAGTTCTAGACCAGCTCAACCCTAGCTTCTGATCAAAACAACACAAAGTAGTGCCTGAGCTCTGGAATCAAACCATCATCTTCTGTGAGCATGACAAGTTGAGAGGATTATGATAAAGATGACATTTCATAATAACGGTGGTAAATCACTGATTTACTTTAGGCAACCTCTACGCAGAACTGAGCTGTTCAGTACAGCCCACCTGGAAGAACAGAGTGTTCCAACTCTAAAAACAAAGCTTTTTCCTTCCAGTATGTGCACACACTGCCCCACACCTCCCCACCACAGGGCCTTTCAGCTCCATTTCCTCTTGGGTACATAGCTGACGTCCAAACCATCAGCATTTCTACCACAGAGGTACCTGAGGGCTTCACTGTTCTGGATGTCACAACATGCAGTCTATGCTTAGAAGAGGCTGAGGGTAAAACACTCAATGCAAAGCAGTTGGTTCTACCCATAGTATCCTTTCTTCAGGCCTGAGAAAAGAGAGAAATCCTGAAAGCAAATGGACTTGAATCAAAACACGATCAAGCTGATGGAAAATTGATTATTTATGACAAGAGGGAACCTTTGCCCTCGCCAGTCCCAATTTCTAGCTCCTGCATTAGACCTGCCATCCAACTGCAGTTAATAAGATTGCATTGAATGAGACGACCCATGAGCAGAACAGGCTCTGTAATGAGGTACGTGCATGGCCAAATCTAACTGAAGTCAGGAACAGGGAATGTACAAAAGCTGGGACCACTGTCTACATGAGCCCAGTAAATGATCCCCGTATCAGTTCTGGTCAAGGCAAAGTAGGTATAAGAAAGGTGTTCAGAGGTGAAAAAAGTTAATGCACAAATACAGTGCTCACTCTTGAAACCATTACCGTGTTTTAAGGCATAAAGCACTAATGAAGATGTATAGACTCAATCTCATGGACTTACAGACTGAATCTTTGCCTCACTTATATTAAGCTCTGGCTGGTCTCGCCCACTCAATCATCCTTAACCCACTCATTGGCATCAACAGCTCCCTTTTTTCTGTACAGGCAGAGCTCCTCATATGCTGCAGGTTTTGATATGAAGTCTGAAGAATGGATAATTATTAAAGGGTGCTTTGTTGTGACAGGACACTGTACTGGATGGGTTGAGCTATTACCATTCACTCAAGAAAAATTAAGAGAAAGAAGACCTTTAGGAAACCCAGACAAAGTAAAAAATTTCTCTGAACAGTATAGCTGATTAATGCCTGTTATTAGAAATGGCCCAAATGGGAACCTTATCTATGAATTCCTTCACTGTTTTGGGACTAAGGAATTCTCAAATCAAAGTCTGCCTGCATTATTTTCACAACAGAACAGGTGTTAAAAAAGAGAAGGAAAGAATCTATATTCATTTCTGGTTGGCAACAGTCAGGAAGCTTACCAGCCTTGCAGGATTCAAACCTCAAGGGCAGGTACTCTTAGGAAAGAGGGTGATACCATAGAAACATTTATACTATTTCTTTAAAAATACTGAATCTCAGAGCCACCAAATCACTCAATAACACAAGGAATACTGATCCTTAACTCTCCCCCACAAACATATCCTAAATCTCTGTACCATTTAGCTTAGCTGACGCTAAGGCAGGACATTCTCTGCAGCACATATGCATACAGGTGACAAAATACAATTATTCAAATGATGTGGCAATTTAACTGTTTTTCTGCTGTTGTGTAAAGAACAATTGCTATCAAACGATTCAAGGCACATTCTGGTTCTGCCTCAAAGGAGAAAGTGGTATTTTGATCAAGATGGTTCAGGATTTTTCACGGCCTGCCCCAGCTTGATAACAGAGCTCATGGACAAAAGAGAATGCAACAGTAGGAGCAGGTGTCTTAAAATAACACTGCAAAAGTTACCAGGTAGCTGGTGAAGTCAAGTTTTAGCTGAAATCTTGCTTCTCAGCCTGAAGCTCAAACAGTAAGGTTTGGCTAATTAAACCACAATAAAGCCTGTACTCATAAATAAACACACATAATCTACGTATCTTATAGTCCAGTGGATCGTTTTCCAAAACTCATGCTCCAGACGTATAAAATGGAAAGAATATTTGCCTTCCTCTCTAGAGCAGTCTGAAATTAATGAGCATAAAGGTTATTATTTAGGAGCTCTGAAATACCACTCTTTATCTAGGGCACATTTACACCATTTTTTTCACCTTGTTGTTTCTAGAAGCGTTTGGAAATGTGCAGTAGAATCACAGCCAGAAAGAGTCTTTGTCTGACCAGGAAAAATATCTTGAGCTCTGGACTTCCTAGCAGTAGTGAGTTGAAGTCAGGTGCTGAAATATGATCTTAGCATCATTTCTATGTATATTAGCTCAGAGTTAATAGATAGGTACATAGATCTACATTACAATTAATAAGTGTAGCCAGGGAAAAGTAGGTCCCACAGCACACCTTTCAGAAGCAAGCCGTTATTAATCAGCATTTTAACGAAGCATAATTACAACAGCTTATGGCTCCCACCAGGTAAAGCAATAATTATAGGTGCAACCAAATAAACAAGGAATATAATTACCTGTTTCTCAGGGCTAATATTAATTTAACCAGGCTCGGAGTGACGGCTAGACAGACAGCTTGGTGCTTTTGTGCTGCCAGCCAGGAAAAACTGCTCTGATTAGAGCAAAGTCACAGCTGCCATCGTCACAGAGCAGGGGAAGGCACACAGCGTTTTTCATCTCCAGGATACCTCCCAGATTTCAAATTCCCACGTGCCCTGTGTGTGAGAAGCACGTGTTCTCCTGGGAAGGTGAGGTGAGACACCCTGGACTGAGACACAGAGCCATGCTGGATGGGCAGTGTGAAAATGTGCAGTTCTGAGCAGGGAGAAGTGCCCACCATGGGAAGGGTGGGCAGGACACCACGCTTCCAGGGAATCTCTTATCTGCTTGACAGGAAAGTTAACTGCTGGCAGAGGAAGTGCCTGAGTCAGTCGCACCACTGTGACTGCCTTAGAGTAAACGGTGCTGTTCAGATGGATCAGCAGAAACCATTTAATAATTACTTTCCAGAGCAATTTCTGCTCTGCCATTCCTTCTATCCACAGAGAGCAGCAGACGCAGACACACCAAGTGCTGCTGTAATATCTGGAACACTCCAGGCTTCCTCTGGATTATGGTGGCTTGTAAGCACACCCCCTCCTGGACTCAGTGAGGCTTTCTGATTGCATTGGGGATCTCCCACTGCATCAATGCAGGCAGGTCCCTAGCATATGAAATAAAAACTAATGAAAGTTTTGGAATTTGTTTTCGTGATGCTCCCATCTCTCTATGGAAACACAAACAAAATAAAGAGGCTGATGATGATTTATTGCCCACTGCAGCCCAGTGGTGTTTTTGACTCTAGCTCTAATTCTGTTAAATATTAATACCTTAATGATTCTAATGTATGCTGGTATTACCTGGTGATCCCAAGGAAGGAGGTGGGAGTCAGGAATATGGTGGAATACTGCCAAGCACAGGCTGTTCCTCCACAGTGCTGGATACTGCAGTGTGGCAGCAGAAATAGGGAAGGAAAGTAGGTAGGTAATAGAACTGGCACTGCACAAAACCACAAGCTGCTGGGTCGAGGCTGAGACCAAATGGCAGGGCCAGTGATGTCATTATGACACAATCACAGCGTGGCTCTGCTAAGCCACATCTGTCCTCAGGCCCCTTCCCAGCCCTGTGAGCATTTCAGCAGCACAGTTTCCTTGGGTTCTCTACTGTTTCAGAACCTATTACACTGGTAAACAGATTTGTGGCAACACTTCAGGCTGAAAGACCAGCTCTGTCTTTGAGCAGCATCGATTCCTCAGGCTGGCCCAAGTTAGCACAGACATGTCTGACTGCAGCCAAACAGCTGGGAGGGGAGAACAAACTATTTTGAGGGTTCATTAAACTGGTTCACTAAAGCAGTTCGAATCCGCAAACCATTTTCCTTCCTCTCTGAGTGTTGTAGAGCAGGGTTAACCAGGTGTGAGGGCTTTGCCAAAAACATGCAATTCATGTTCAGGAGTGGAGCATCCTTTGCTAGGGTTGCTTTGACTTCATAGTAAGAACAGCTCCTTCATTCTCATTCTTTCCTTTTTATTTTTTTTTCCTCACAAGGATTACCAAGCCTGAAAACATTCAGTTGTGTTTCATATTTAGCAAAGTGACTTCGCACATCCATGCTGATGTCAGAAACATAGAAAAAAGGAAACCACAAAAAGAAATGGGGTGGGACTTAAGGCATTTCTGATATTAATAAAAACACAGTGACATAAACACTCCTTAAGAAGCCATGTTCTCCTGAGTAGCTCCAGAACTAATCATTTGGGAGAAGGTTTGATACGTTTCAGCTAAGCTAAACCAAATCCCAAAGCCTTTTTAGCTTCACCATCACTAAGTGGAGGCTTATGCCACTGTAATTTGTGCTTGAATTGAAGACATGAATGTCAATAGAGTCAAGAGGTTTGGATACAAGGGGGGTGGAAAATTTACCCTGCAGGACAGATTTTACCCCTTGCAAAAGCTGTAAAGGAAGGATTATACAGAAAATGAAGCTATATTGCCAAGAGCAGCATATTTAAACCCTTCAGGAAACTTTTATGTAATTTTATTATTCCTTTAATTTAATTTCTTAAAATCTCTTTCTCTCCCCACTCCAAACAGTAACCATGAAATGATGCATTGGAAAGAGATGTGGTGGTGCCAAATTCTCCTCAGCTGAGGTGCTCTAAGCTCAATTTGAACTGACAAGGTGCCTGCACAAGGTGCTGAATCAAGTGCTTGCCTTGTGAAAAGCAACTTTTCCTTGCAACAGAGGGCATTCCTGGTCTCAGGACCATCGTCCTGCTGCCCTCCCTTCGCATGGCACAAAGTAAACAAGGGAAAGTCTCCAGAATCCAACAGTACATGAAGACAGTAGGTAATTGACCCAAATGTCTGGGTTGCCCACACGGGTTTTTTGAACCTAAAATGTTGTCCCATGGATTCCTTTGGGCCAAGTGCAAAAACAGAGCTAAAACCTCCACAAGCAGTTAAGAAGCAATCAGAATTCCTAGGACACTGCTGGAATTAAAATAGGTTCAAACCCTAGGTGTTTTATAAAGTCTTGGGAGAGACTCAACTGTATTTTAAATGCCTCTAAAAACCTTCACCCGTCTTTTGCCTCAGTTCATCTATTTTAAGTACAGTAATAAGCATCATCCCTTGCCTCAGAAGTGTGCTATGACATTTCCTGAAATACATTAGTCAACTCTCAGGAGAGATCCAAGGGGCAGAAAACTCTTTACGTAACTACTGGTGAGGAGGAGAACTCCTCCCATGCTAACCATGGTTGCATTTCACAGGAAAAAGGCTCAACATGAGTAAGGAAATGTTTTAAGAAAACAGTTTCTATTCAGCTGCTGTCTAAAGAAAAATATGAAGCCTCCACTGAATTTCCCCCAAATCTTCCTCCTTGGAAGCTTGTGTGATACTCCAAGTAGCTGTAAAAATCTTTCCAGGCAAATCAAACTCAAAGGTGTTGCTGCTGGCTGCCTGAGTCACTTGTACAAAGGTTTTCCATGCCACTTTCCTTAGAAGAATGTTACCTTAACTTCAAATTCCAAGAATAATACAGGGAGGGTTTCGCTTAGCCTGGACGTAAATTTAATGCCTGGCTGACCAAAGCAGGCTCTGCCTGTCCTGTGCAGTATCTGACTTCACAGAGCTACGCTGGCACACTGGTGCAGGGCTTTCCACAGAGAAGGAAAGTGCAGTGGAACAAGGCGAGTGCACGAGCAAGGGTGCAAAAACCATCCATCACTGAACCAAACACTGCAAGGGTGGGACAACCAGAGATGTGGGAGCTGCACGGTGACAGTGTCCCTGAGGGGACTTGCCCAGCTGGGACCTCGCTTGGCTCAGAGGTCTGGCCGCTCAAGCAGAGCACACAGTCCAAAAGAGAGCTGCCACCTCATCCAACTCCTCTTCCTCCCAGGCTATGAAGCCAGGCTTACAAAGAATTGCAGGTTTTTTCAGGTCTACGGAATCTCCTGTAAAAGTCTAGGCTCTGGGAGCTGTATGATTACTTGAGATTTCCCCAGCATTCATTTAAAAATGCAATTGTAGGCTTCACAGTTGGAGAGAAAAGCTTAATAATGCAACTGTATGCAGACCTAAAAATAGACTCAAAAAAATTGAAAACACTCCCAAATACACCTGGCAATGCTAGATTCGAGCTTCACTGGTGCATTCCCTTTACTTCAAGCTTTTCTTGCAAGCACAGAGAAACCAGGGAGACAATTAAAAAAAGACAAAATAATGAAGAAGAACTCATAACTGTAAAAGTTCAAAAACATTGAAGCAAGAATTAGGAGAAGATGCAGTGCCAGGAATTAACTCATTTACAAAGCCTGCCTGGGCTGCTGGGGTGCCTTTAACTGAACACAGCACAGAAATGAGTCCACATTTATGCAATGAAAATGCCGATGAACGTCATCACCGTGCAATGGCTTCAAAATTGATTTGTAGGGGGTAGGAAGACTTTGTTTCACCTTCCTTAGTGGGGAAGCCAGACAGAGCTTTAAGCTTTATTGACTCTGGTATTACAATCACAGTTGCTGGTCTTTCAACCTGTTCCAGAATTGGAGAGAAGTTCTCTTCTCTGTATGACTGGATACTGTAGCGTGGTCGATTCTGTGCTGAATTGAAATTCATCAGAGCCTGCTTTGTCTCAACAGAGTAATAAAAGCCTAAAACGTTATTATGCATGAAATGGTTATGGAGCTGGTGAAAGGGTTGTTTCTCCCCCTTGCTGCACAAGGGGGAGGAGAGGGGGAAATGTCTGACCTGGCAATAAAAAGTGACTGGAAGAAAGGTACGTATTTCATATAAAATTGGCTCTACCTGCAAAATTGTGTAAGGGAAGCAAAAAGCATCAAATGGATCTCAGAGAAGGAGCCCAAATGATAGGATAAGAACCTCACCCAGGCCTGGTGCTGCTCAGTGCAGGGGACTCAGCTGAAATCTGTCTCTGCTCACAGTTAACCCAGTGTTTAAATACAGATGCAGTCTGCACATTCACCTCTTTTCTTGATCTTCTAACATGAAACATTAGCAGATACTCCAGGGCACAGCACAGTAGTGCCAACACAACACAGGGCTCCCCTGGCTCCAATCCTGCAGAGAATTATGCACTTACCATACCCCTGTGGCCCAAGCCAGCATTTGTAAAAATTCCTCATGGAATCAAAAGGTTTCAGCAAGATTCAGCTTTCCTAATACAAATTAAATAATGAAAATATATGCACACAGTCATGATACGACTGAGGGTAGAAGAGAGCCTTTGTAACAGGTCAAGACACCTTGATATTTAAAGGTTCATCCTTCCCAGCCTAAACGTTGTCCATGGACTGCCTGTGGTTTAGGCTGCATTTTGGGCTGTTTGAGGCAGACTGGGGGTGATGCTGCCATGTTAAACTCTGGCTGCATGTGCAGCGGAAAGGGGGCAGCTCACACAGGCACTTCTGGATGAAGGGCACACTCTGTGCAGCTTTTTTCTCCAAGTGCCTATTAGAGTTAATTAGCAATTAAGTAATTGAGTTATATACAATTGCACAAAACACATATGCATATACACAGGTAAGTGCTATGCACTAGTGTGCATATGTAAATATATCTAGATATATCTATATATATCTGTATCTCAATATATAAGCTGCTCAGTAGCACATAGACATAAAATAAAGACACAGGAGGAACTTTGCCCTTGCTTAACTGGGTGGGGGTTTGCTAATTTGCTTGGATGGCACCCAGGCTCTACCTGTGGCTGTTTCCCACCGATTCCAGAGTCAGCTCCACGACAGGGCAGACTACACCTACGTACCATCACCTGCAGGGTCAGACTGAGACTCCTTTGCTGAACAGGGTAGCAGGAGATTTAAAGCCATGCTAAACACCCTTGAGCTGCTAGGCACTTACAAGATTTTGACGGAGGTAAGAAAAATTCCCAAACACATGCTAAACAAACCCACAATGTCTGTGTGCTTCTGTAAATCGCTCGATATAAACCACGCATTGTCTACCCCTGTGAAAAAAAGGCTCATAGAAGTGTCTGGTCTCCAACCCCCTTGGTTCCTCTCAGAGGGGGGCTCTCAAAGCAATAACTATTAAAATGTTCCTGCCATTTGTCTAATGCAATTCCATGCTCCACATCCATCTTTGGCGAGCTGACTTTCATTAACACTTCAAAAATAATTTAAGGTTTTCGCGGTGAAGGTTAGAAACTTTTCACAGCCCAGAGCTAATAGCTCTGCTGTTTACATGCTATAATGTCTTGATAACCTTTTCAAACACGCTGTGGCCGGCAGCTGGGACCTGTCCCTGCTATTTTTGCTCCCAGAATGTAACAGCAGAAATGCGATGACTTTGTGCCCCTGAAATGGTCACATTTCTTCTCTTTAGGCTTCGCTTCCATTACAGCACTAACAGAAGGGGCCTCACCTTTTCAAGAGGCTCCCGGTGTACTGAAATACAGCCCTGGCTGTCTTTTCCCTGAAGGAATGAAACATGCTGATTGTCTCACTGGAAACCCAGTTTTGGGGGATAGGAGGGGGGCGGGCAGTCTGCCTTGCTAGTCCAGGGGTGCCTTGGAGAAGGCAATGAACCTACATGAACCATTTTGCTCGGAAGAGTAAAGGCAGAGTTCTTGTTTTCAGATGCTGGATGGACAAAGGCACAATTCTACAGTGTTTATTCCAACACTGCAGCAGAACAAGTTCTTCAGCTCTCTTGCTTTGCTTTGCTTGAGTTGCACAGATTACAAATCCGTACTGGTGACATGGCAGGCTGGCAAACAGCAGCTGGATGCTGTGGCATCCATTGGCTAGAAAATGTTGTCTCTGTCAAAAAGCAGGGATCTCACTTGCTTCAGTCTCCTGCCTGCTCAACAGCTGGAACAGGGAGGCAGGATGGAAGGATGCTGTAGTTTCTAAAAGCCTTTCTGAAAACATCATGCCAGTCTAATTTCAGCATACTGTCCTTAAAATTACTGGGCCAAAAAATGCCCTCAGATACAATTTACATGGAAATATTCAATCCCATGGAGAGCTCCAAGAGGGGTTTTCTCTCCCCTAAACCCAGAAGCAAATAAATGCAGCTGCTCCAAACTGATAGCGAGTAAAGGCCCTGAAGCTGATAGAATAGGACCGGTCCATTCCTATTAAGTTAAAACATTAAAAGTCCTGGACAAGCTGTAAAAAACAGAGACATGATCAACTCAGTCAAATTTACAGCAGACCTGGGGGCACATCCATGATTTTCTCTCTCCTGGGAGCTCTGCTGGATACAGCTTGGAACAGCCAGAGGCACCACAGCACGTGTTACAAACAATGGGCCAAATGAGCCCTAAAATAAATCGTTTTAATGATCATCTTTCTCCTTTTGGGCAGGGACGTGAGAGGCAGAGGTCAATTTGTGTCAGGCTTCCTGTAGCCTTCTTGAACCCATTCAGAAACTAGAAGAGGTGGAATGAGGGGTTGTGAATTCTTCCCAGTCAGACAGTTCCAGAGGGCCCAGTGGTGCCCAGGGGTGACGTGAGCTGCTGCCACCACCAAGGGCTTGTCCTGGAGAGATGGATCTGCACATGGGATCCTAGAGAGCACGGGGTAAAGTATTTCTGCCTACTACAGAATCACTACTGAGTATCTTGAAGACAAGGACAGGCTTTTGATCTCCATCCAAGTGCTTTAATTTTTTAAGGTTGAGAAGTGATGACAAAAAACTTCTAAAAGATTCCTTGGCTGGGAAGGAGAGGGGAGTAAATCAAAGAGCAAGGTACACATCCTACAATTTATTGTGGCTTATTTAGGCAGCCTGGCTAAATACTCCACAGAAAGCTGCAAATTCAGCAGAAATTTTGCAAGGAGTTAGCGTAGCAAATGAGGACAGATAGTGATCAGGCTCGAGAACAGCAAAGCAGAGTCATTGTTAATTAAGAGACCTAAATGATGAGACCCACTGAATTAGGTCAGTGAATATTGCCCCTTCCTGCTCCAGTTTTAGGCTGTGTAAGTGACTTCAAGCCAGGTCGTTTTCAGAGTTCCTGCAGTTGCCAGTGGGGCCGTGTAATGGACGTGAGAAACACCGCCAAGAAATATCCAACAATTTAGATCTGCTCTAGAACTGGGTCAACATACGGCAAAAGAAAATTAAAGTCAACAAATGCAAAGTAATGTTCATCGCCACACGATCCTCAGAACCCCTGCTAAGCCTAATTTATATAAATGGCTCCGAGAAGCTGACTACAAACTGGTTAAGCCTGCTGACAGCACAGAATTGGGGAAGTGGACATGGAGCGGGAAGGAAAAAAGCAAGCAAAGAAATTCTACAGAGTCCTTAGTTTTGCTGGGTAATTTGGACAAGGTGCAGCAAATAGCTCCTAATGTTGACAAATGCAAAAGCAATACAATTTATTTGCAAGATCTCAGGACAAAATGGGAATTGCCTTGAACTTTAGCAAGGGGAGGCTAAAATGGCTACAGCAGGAAGTCAGCAGCCTTTTTCGCACAAAACCAGGTGGCACAGTCCTGTAATGCATTTTTAAGCTAGGAAAGAAATCAAGGTGAACATAAAGAAAAAAAGAACAACATTTAGGTCACTTAAAGATAACCCCCCAAAAGCAGCCAAATGGACCTGCATCTATTATTATATCTCTACAGCAAAGTCTTTAACTGGCAAAAACACCTGCATAGCTGATACTCTGCAAAGCCTAAGCACAGGCAAGACCTTGCTATAAGTAAATGCAGTAACCTCTGTGTGAGCCAGATGGAAAGGGGCTACAGTTAATTCTGGCAGACTTCTGAGTTATTTCTGGCAAGGCCTGCTTAGAAATTTTGCTCCTGTGTTACATGAGCAGCCCTAGAGTACAGAAATGACAATCTCCAAAACAAAAGCCAGGTCTTACAGAGAAGGCGTTTTTTTTGTCATTGCCTCAAGATTGATTCCAGTCATACCCAAATGTGTTGCAAGGAAGGCTTTTCTAATTGATCAGGAGTTGAAAAGGAGATAAGGCAGTGAAAGGCCAGTTTTGAGAGAGAACTACCACAAGTTCGAACCCTGCCCATGCCAGCCTAGCCAAGTGATCACACTGCAGCACAGGGCAGGCTACAGAGATCAAGCCTAAACTTGAAAAACAGCCACAATCAACTTATTTCAAAAACAAAACTTCCCAGACTGTCCACCATCTTCATAAAAAGCAATAGAAAGTAACCTTTTGGAATACTATAGTTCAGTTCAGACATTAAGAGCGGACTGCACATTGCTTTGGCAAATATACTACACAGCCATGGCTGACCTAGATACAGAGGAGAGTTCCATGCTGTAATAGTGAAATGAGCAGCAGGAAAACCTATAGGACTACTGTAGGCTATAAAGAGGGCGAGTTCAGAAAGGAACCTAAGAGGGAGAGAATAAAAAATACAACACAGGTGACATCACAAGTGCCGTAGTCAAGGAAACATGTTTCATTTTTTCCCTCAGTTCAGAGCAAGCAATCATAAAATGGACAAAAATAGGACTTCAGAGCCATTCCTATCTTCTTCCCTGAGATTATACAACTTTCAGAGACAATAAAAAGCAAGGTTTAGTCAGTGTAGACTTAGGATCTAATCTTCACAAAGGTTTGATCTTTCAATGTTCAGTTCATAGTAATTTTGTTCCTCACTTCGGTGCACATTGCATCAGCCCAGGAACAACAGAACACCGTGTACACAGTGAGAACTCCTTATCAGCCCCTTTTTGGGGTCGTCTATCAATCACCAACTATGTGTTATGGCATTTTATTAGCTACTCTAAGTTAAATGCTTGCAGCATTGTCAAGGTGTTAGGATTGTGCAGCTGAACTCCATTTTGAATCTCTTTATGAATGTCATCTCTTTGAGCACAACAGCCAACAAGCCATTATGTTTCTTACCCCAAACTAAATACCTCTGGCTCACAGGACCTGGTGAATGGTACCAGTGTCCCCCTTCCACTGCCAGAGCTTTCTACTCCCAAAAGTTTAGAAAGCATTTAAGAGGATTTGCAAAGAAACACGTATCCCAGCCAGGGAGATATCCAACAGGATGGAAACCTTTTCTGCCTAAAACAATTCAGTCACAAAGCAACAAGCAAGACCACATCAGAAAAAAAGGGAAAATAGGGAAAATAATGGATGTCAGGCATTGTATTTTGCCATTAGTTAGCCAACATATCTTAACATTACCATTCCTAAGGCAACATAAACAAGTCTATCAGAGAGTCCCCACTTCTCCACACTATCCTGATTAAAGTAGATCCCAGTCATTCCCAAATGTAAATTCAAAAAATATTCTTCTCATTTTGCAAATTACTCAACCTTTTCTTGACCCAGTGTCGCACATTTAGTCACGAGGGGATGCACATTCCTCTACTGCAGGACACGTAGAACCTGGTAAATGCCCCCACAAAGACGTAGTCCAAGGCTGGGGGGCACTGGCCATCCAGTGGCATTCTGAAGCAGAGGAGGAGTAGCAGTGCCAGAGGAAACAGTAGATCTGCCCTCCAAATCCTGGGTGTTCATCTTACCAAGTGAGCCTTCCATATGAGGCCAAGAAAATACTGGTCAAAAAACACTGTTCCTTTTATTGCTTATACATTTACTTCTTGCCCTCTCTTACGGAACGAGCCAGTGAAAAAATACTGTCGTCTTTTATTACGTTTTAAGCTATTGTATCATCTTCTTACATTTTTATGTTTGTTAGAGATTCCTAGCCTTTGAGTCAACGCTCTAACTAATATTTAGACACTAAATTGGGAATCACAAATGGATCAGTGGCTATTAAAGGCAGCCTAACGCATCCTCTGGATCAGAAAGTTCTTGATGCCCTGACTGCAAAAACTGGGTGAATACTTCAAAATCTCCTCTGCCTTATGTCTCCCAGTTTGATTCATCTTTAGTACTATTCAGTAAAACTTTATTGCCACTAAAAGCTTCATCAAAGTACATAGTGTTGCCTGAGGTCAGACCAGCCAAGCCTTGAGCCTCATATGAACTGTTTTGATGCATAGAAAATCTGTCTTTAACAATTCCAGCCTCTCCTAATAAACTGGCCCATCCCTAAAGAGCCTCGACTTTGAAATATAATTAACCTCCACATATTCTGCCTTGTGCAGTGAGTAGCAATAGGAAGAAAGAGGATTTTTTATATGATTCACTCTTAACTGTTAAATCATGATTCCTTTTATTATGTTTTTGTGCGTTTCATCCTAGTGGGACATGGAAACAAGTTTGGGTAGTTTCATTGCCTGAATTTTCTGCTGCACGCCAGCTGTTTTGGTGGCTACATTCTCTGCAATGGAAAAGAACATTTATTTCCCATTTCTATACTGTCTCTACCACTTTCCTAAGAGGGAAGGATCTTTTCCCTAACACAATTAAAATAAATATAACAAAATATTTCTTCATACTATATCTAGGCATTGAAAGCCATTTTGTGGTGATGAAGTTATACACCTCCCAGTTTAATTCAGTTTTATATCTGTTCAGTTAAGCTGTAACTTTGGCAGAGTATACAGCATTGCTGTAGAGCACACACCAGGCAGGACTAGACCTTTCATGGAGGGCTTGCTCAGGGTCTGCTACCCCACATACACTGGTGACCTGGGGAGCTCCTTGCTGCCAAAAATCAAGGAAATTAAGAACCTGACAGCATTCAAAAGAGAGGATGTGGCAGAGCCAGAGCAGAGAAATATTGTTTAGCCTGTGGGCCACAGGAGAGTATGAGATGAGCAGCAGGGAATGAGAAAAGGGAGACCTGGCAGGTTTAAGGGAAGGTGGACAAGAAGCTGCACGGCTCACTGACAGCACATGGGCCTCCATGACTTTCCCAGGTCACCCTGCCAATCTGCTGCTGCAGGAGGAAGGGGAAGCCATCACAGCCAGCTTTGCAGGTTGGGTACAATCCTGCTCCGGCTGCTTGCTGGAGCACCGGGGAAAGGCTGACCTTGTTGGACAGGGAACTCTGCACACACTGTGTGCCCATGTCAGGTCCCCAGGCCAGCAGAGCACCCACCAAACCAGCACCAGGCAGATACAAACACACCCACTCCTTGCTGGCAGTTTCAGAGAAAGGCCCTGTTTAGCTCCAGGTAGGCAAGGGCCAGCGCAATGTGCTCCCTGCGCTGTTTCTGTGCCTTCCAGGCAGTTTGGGCCATTCATTGCGGGGCTGTGACAAGCACTAGATTCACTCTTTCCCCCACATGCACTTTGTATAGTATCTGGATTAAGGATGCCTCCACTTCTCATTTAAACTGTCTGCTCCACTGCTCAGAGGTGAGCTGGCTGGAAAAGGAAGAGGCACAAGAGCTGATATTCTCAACTTGCAGAATTTCTTCCATAAAGAAGGGATTTAGTACATTTGGTATCTCAGTTTAGCTGGAAAGACAAGGAGACAGCATACACCCATGAATTCGAAAGGAATAATGCTGCATGGAGAAAGTTGGTGAGAGCTGTCCCCATAACCACCAGAAACATCTGATCTTCCTTCCTGCCTTGCTGAAAGAATCCTTTTGTTGTTTGCCCAAATGCAGCCATCTTCAACTCCCATACCCAAAATAATTAGACTTGTGACATTTAAAGGAAGGACTTTGGCAGGTGAGAAACAGCGGAAACAGCAAAATGCCACTCTGTGCCAGCCTTCCAGGGAACAGTGATATGGGGCAGTTACAATCTGGCTGGAAAAATGTGGGATGGGGAAAAGGGGACGTGGGTTGTTGAAAAGGCCACAGAGGCTCAGGGTGTCTGCCTCACTCATCTAACCTGTGTGTCTCTCAAGCAGAGGAGCAAAGTGCTGTCCCTGCTGGTTCCTGGTGGGCAGCAATGAAAGGAGGCACACAAAGTGATATTTCTCTCTCTCTTGCCTTGAGCAGGTGCCAGCAGAAAGCTTTGGCAGCTGCTGAGTGTTGTGCTCTGGGAATTTCTGCAGCACAGAGTGTTGGTCTCACTGCCGCAGTTGGATGACACCAGACCCGTTGGTGACAATGAGCCTTACAAGGAGAAGTGAAGGTGTAAAAACAAGATGAAATCCAAGCTGTGATCTTTTGCAGGGCAGAAAGCATTTACTGACGTCAAGAGCTGCAGCCCGTTCCATTTGAGGTGCGTGTCGTGCCCAAAATGAATTCAAGAGGCCACAAATTCACCTGGAAGATTGATTTCATGGCCCGAGAGTCAGAATATTAACTCTGCATCACTCAGCTCCAAAACAGCCCCTCTTTTTCCATTTGTGCTCTTCCTCAGAGCCACGGCCACGCCGCTTTTCTCTGCCGAGGCTGGGAGAGCGCTGCGTGTCACCCTCTCGCAGCCACCAGAGTCCAAAGGCAATTAGCAGTGAGAGGAATAGGGAGCTGGGAAGTGTGTGGGATGAGGTGTGAGGCCAGGGAGACAAGAGGGCTCACAGGGCTGGTCTCACCTGTACCCACACGCAGGACCATGGTGCCAGTCCCACAGCAGATGGGGCAACACCTGATTTTTATTCCCAAAGAAAGTAACAAGTGGAAAGAAGGATTGCTTTCTGCAGAAAGGAATCAAAGCAATGCTAATTAAGCACCATGACTGCCTCTCTGCTTTGTTGCCAGCGTCCTCTGTTGATCCAAAAGCTACAGAGGTGACTGTAGGGCAGATTTCATCTTTGGTGTCACTTCGATGATTTCAGTAGAAACACAACAGGTGACGTGGGAGGAAATTAGGCAAGTAACTTGAAAAAACTTGCACCCAAGGTGCCAAACAGCCCCAACATACAGTCAGTTCTTCATCATCCTCACAGTGAAGGATACCCTGCTCTGCTCACTGTCTCTCATCTTGACCCAGCTCTTTACACATCACCTGACAAAAAGGAACAAACAAAATACATCCTGTGTGGCCCGTGCTTCATCCAACTCACACAGTTAGCCTTATTCTAAGTCCAGCTCAAAGATTCCACTCCCTGGAGCAAAGGAAGAGGCAATCAGCTTCTTCAGCCCCTTCAACATCCCCAAACACGCTGCAAAGCCAACAGAGAACACACAGCAGCTAGAGGGTGAGGATGAGCAAGAGCAGTGGCATTTGCAGAGACAGACATTCAGCAGTCAGGGAGTGAGGAGACAGAATCCCACCAGGAGCTGGTGCTCGGCATCTCTGTTTTCCCTGCAGCAGTTTCTGAAGCATGAAGGTGCCTGCAAACTGGCTCCCACTGTCCCTGCACCACAGCTCAGCTCTTCCAGGGCTATGGGGAGGTGACTGGATCCCTGCACTGCCTTCCTCCAGCACTACCCCTCTGCAGCTTGCTGTCTGTTGATGCGCCCACTGTGGGTTTCCAGCTCCTGACAGGGTTAATTGGCAGGCCCAGTGGGGGAAATAAAATGTTTCAGCTCTGTGGTTGCTTTTTTTTGTCCTTGTTTGCTCATAGGGCTGTGGGAAAGTGCTGGCTCCTGAATGGTTACAGAGCAAGCACAGCAGGTAGCCAGCTGCTCTAGATCTCTGCCATTTATCCCTGGCCCCTATTTGTGCCCCTTCATGCTGCTCAGGTGCATTTGGCAGACATCCCTGCTCCTCAAACCTGGGGCTACAGGGAGAAGTGGGCACAGGTCAGGACTAGGGGGATGACCAGGACTGAGGGGGACAGGCCAACAGGCACAGCCCTGGGCACTAAGGGCCATTCTACACCCAGCAGCAGAGGCTTCTGTAGCCCTTTTTCTCTCCCTCCGAGGCTGGGCTTCAGCAGAGAAAAAAGCCCCCTCCCAGCTTCTTCTCTGAAAGCACTCTCATTCCTTTTCCATTTTCATCTAAGTTTCCAATGAAGATTTATTACTCTGAGTGATTACGCTGTCAGCCAAATGAGCAGGGAATAGGAATATCCTTTCTTCTTGCATTCCAGCCACTAGTCTGTTTGGCTCTCAGCAAAAAGAGCAGATTTAGCATGATTTTAGTCCCTTTTTCTTGCAGGTATTATTTATTTTCAGGCTGACAGCATGTGGGAAAACCCATCAAGAATCAGAACCCTGGAGCATGAAGCCAGGTTGTTATTCACCTATTTAAAACCTCGAAGGAATGGGGTGGTCAGTTAAGTGTAAGTCATGTAAAACTCCAAGGCAAAGACTCCCTATCAACACTGAAAACCAGTCAGATGTGGCATGAGAAGCAACTAACAACAGGCAAAGAGGGCGGTGAGGAGACAGAAATGTCAAAGCAGAAGACAGCAATAGTTCCCATCCTACACTCAAAAAACAGGACTTGTACACAGGATGACAATTGCCAAGGAGATGAAGCATGCATGGATGTGCAAAGAGATTTTACTCAAGACCTACGAGATCAAGATTTATTTTTGAAGATTGATATGTTGGGTTTTTTGTTGTTGTTGTGTTCGGGGGGTTTTTTCCCCCTGGGATGGGTGGGGTGTGGGACATTTTTGTTTTTAATTTTCATTTCCTTGTAACAAGAATATTCCCCTGTCATGTGAGAATACAGCTGCAGTAGTAACACCACATTATACCTGAATGACAAGGACACAAACCCAAATGTAAATAAAAAGAGTACCCAACTAGTCTGATTTTGGTGCCCACCTGTGAGAAATGCAAGTAACAAACAGATTGCATCAAAAAAACAACCCCTCATGCTGGATTTCTGACATAACTGGTTAGATTATTAAAATGGTAATCAGTAAAAAGGGCAATTTCAATCAATCAACTTCATCTCCTAAGGAGAAGCCACAGGAGGGAGAGTGAAGGAGTCAGGAGATCTGGTTGTGCAGATTTAGGCAAATCACTTTGCTCTGTATGCCTGTTCCATTTTCCTTTTATCTCACTAGACTGTGTCCTAGCACTGTGTCATCGTCTAGACAACGCCATTTCTCCCGTCCTGCATTTTCATCCAAGAAAAAAACTGGGAGAGGAAAGGACAGCCACTGAGGCTGCAAAGCTCTTTACAGAGCCACAAACAGATTCAGATCCCCACGTCTCAACATCCCTAGTCGCCAGTAAATGGCCAGAAAACCCTCTGGCAGAATGTTCCTTTTTTTCTTTCCTTGTGTTGGTGCAACAGAGAACGACAACTTGCTATTCCGTGAGCCCAAGCACAGCACCCTGCTCGGGGGAGCCGAGGGCTCAGCCCCGCTGATGCTCTGTGCGTGTCAGCACAACACCACTTCTGCTCTCAGTTTGCTTTGACAAAATCCAGGAAACGGCACAGAAAGCAATGTTAAAAAATACCCAAACCCTGTTACGATGGCAAAGCTGAAAGCTGCTAACCAGGAAAGGCGGAGAGGGAAGGAGGGAGGGAAGGAGGGAGGGAGGGAGGTGGTGTGCCCAACCCCAGGGGACGGTGGCGGAGTCACAGCTGAGCGCAGGTATCGTGACATCGTGACATGCAGAGCGACCCCTTCACCTCAGATCAAACACGAGGTCCCAAAAGGCCTTCAATCAAAACAGGGCTGAAGCATCCTCCCAAGGTCACTGCAGACAAAGCTCACAGGGAAAACGCAGCGTTTTCAGGGACTGGTTATGCCAGCGAGGTTTGCCTGGCTCCCCTTGGGTCCCTCGCCAGGCTGCAGATCGAGCCATGGGATGGGGCTCCCAAACTGCCTGAGCTGCAGAGCACACTGGGGAAATAAATGACAGAAACAATGTCCCTCTGGGTTCTTCTCTTTCTCTCCATATTATCGTGTCACTGTGCATGTCACCTTGTAATACTGGGTTATTTATCATCACTGAGTGCCTAGATTGGCCCCGCTAGAGAAAAATCAAAGAAAGCAGCAGGGGCTGGGGTTTGATGAGAAGGAAACAAATTCTTCCCTTCAAGAGCGTGCAAACTTCTCTTCTTCTACCCCATGCACACCCACACACGCAATCCCAGGCTGCTCCTTTCCCCCGCCAGCAGCTCCTTTCAGCCTCACGCATCCCTGCTCTTCTCCCTTTTCTCTGCTCAGATTCAGCGCCTCGTTTCTATGGATTTCTGTGTCAACTCCCTCAAGGATATTCACTGGAATGGACACATTTACAGGATGACTAACGTTCTGAAAGCAGGTGGTGCTATTATAGTCATACAAAAGCCACCTATTTTTGGTGTCTCGTGCTGTCATCCTGTTAGGCTCTGCTTTGCTTTGCCTTGTTATTGTACCAACTTCTCAGCACCATTACTCTGGGCTGCTCCAGTTCCAGCTCTGTCTGCAGAGGCCTGATAGAGGGGCATCTTTGTTTACTGCAGTGGTGGCTTGGAGCTTCCCCACACAAAGAGAGGCCTGCAAGTTTCTTTTGCTGTCATCATTCACTTCCTCCATGAATCTCGAGAACGTACTAAAGAAAAGAAGTTCTGGTATATGTGCATGTCTAATGTATGCGTGCCCTCACACATAAATTTTCCTATGCAGAGCAGCAGCCTTAAAGTGAAATGTTAGAAGTTGATTATATTCACTTTATCCTTATGTCATATTTCAGGTAATCACTTTGAAAGTCATCAGGTAAATTTTGAGTATTGTCTATGATCTTCAATTATGTCTGTTCACATTAAGCTTGCACTGGCTGAAAACTCTTAGCTTGTCTCATTTCAGTTCTTGGCACGTGGTCTTACCTGTCCCTGCACTCCTGGGTTTGGTTGGTAGCACTGCAAGGGTGCTGTACTTATCTGCAGCCACAGACCATCTCTGCCTAAATTCCATCTAAGCACCCAGCACTGAGAAGGAAAGCGAGAGGGAACACAGGCACAGAGTTTAAATAAAATCACATGATTAGCAGTCACATTTCCTGAACCTCAGTTCTGAGACCTTACTAAGCTAATAGTGAAATGACCAGGAAAAAACAATGTCAGCATATGACAGTTTAAAAGTGCATACAACAGAGAAGGGACCACTGCAGGAAGATCCTCAGGCAGACCAAAACCACCAGAACCTCCTATGTCCTTTTCACCTTGAAGGGAGAAGCTGGATTTTCACTTTCAGCTCGGCACTTTGCAAAACCTGGCAATCTTGACTCCAGCTCCTTTTACTCCTCATAAAGGCAGTGGAGGGCAGTATAAATTGCGTGTGTGCTTCCCAAAGCGGTTTGTGCCAATCCAGCTCGCGTGCGAGGGATTTGCATTCAGAGGGCTTACAATAAGTACAGAATTATTAATACAGCGTTGCACTCGATACTGAGCTGAGACAGTGCTTGTAACCAGGGGAAAAAACCACTACCCTTCTGCTGTAAAGCATCTAAATGGGAATCAAGCTCAGTCTTGTCTCATAGCGTGAATGTCCTGACCTGCTGTTCCCTACTTTGTAACACAAATTCAGCTATAATCAATTATGGCTTGAAATGTTCCTTAAACATAGAGAAAAATCCAAAGCACATGCAAAGGCCTCTGATGGTAACTAATGCAATAAAGCAGTGCAGGAAACTCCTTTTTCTTAAGGCTGATTTTAAACGCCTCTGCAGACAGATGCAGTTGCTGTGCTGTGCACTGCTGACCTTGAACTGACATTAACAAGTGTATCCAAACTTTCCTTTTCCAGCCAGGACGGGGGCTTCTCTGACAGCTGCTGCACATTCCCCTCTCCCCTCATTTCATCACCAGCTATCTCTCGGTAATCGATAGAGGTCAAATCTAGATCCCATTGGGATTCACGGTGAAAACTATTGACATCAACAGGTCAGGAACAGCGAAGAGAGGATTTACACAACAGAGAGCAGGGAACATGAGCAGGAAAAGGCCACCCCAATCTCAGCTGGCGTAAATCAAGATAGATACAGATTTACAACTGATAAGGCAGGGGAAAAAAGACAAAAGAGAATAAAAGTATCTTTATTTAATCAGCTCAGATGCAAACACAGTCTCCTCAGAGCCCTGTGTCACACGAAAGCTCGGACCTGGCCAGGCTGCTGCAACAGGGATGCTCCGTATCCTCCAACCGCTATTGCCGCCAGGGCAGTCCGGACACAGAGGGGAAGAAAGGGAGAAAAAAACCTGCTTTGTTCCTGATTTTAGCAGCCATCAGGAAAACATGCCCTGCTCTCAGCCGGCTGCCACGGAGGGACGGCACGGTCGGTGCCAGAAGAGGGCACTTGAGCTCCAGCAAGCGGGAGATGCGCGGCACCGCTCCGGCAGGACCAGCCCCGCCTGCGACACGGCAACGGGGATGCGCGAACAGGGATCGGGCTGGTGCTCCCGAGAGCTGGCACCGGGTGCTCTCCTCGCTGGTTTTGCTGCCTCGGGGCTTCTTCGAGTCCCCTCGTGAGCAAAGAGCTGGAGCTGGTGCTCCTGCATCACACAGGTCCCTAACCTGGGTTTCTCCAGCAATATGGATCGTGTGCAAGCTGAAATTCTCTCCTTGCTGGAGCGTTTTGTGGTCACTCCCCTAGACAGACCCTCTGGAGTGCAGTAACATTTACACTCCCTCCAGCCTTGTCCCCAGCAGAAGCATTTCTTGAGTCCCTTTCCTTTGCTCAGCTGCCTGCTCCCATCAAACTTGCCCAAACTTAATACTGCTGAGAACTCCTGTTGGTTGAAAACAAAAAAATAAGGTCAGAAGTTTTGGGGTGAATGTATATGAAATACACCAACGCCTGCTGCCCAGCAAAACATCCTAAACACAGAGGCTACCTGCTTTTCCCAGCTGTGTCACCTGGTTCAAAACCAGACTGGTCTCTGTACAAACCTTACTCACTGAAGCACATAAACTGCTCCCATCCCTCCAGGCACAATGTCATCAGCCATGCCTCATCTCCTTAGAAAACTCCTGACAACAAAATTTCACAGCTTATGCAAAAACCTGAATTATAGACAAGAAAGACCAGAAGAGATGAAGAAAAATAAATGGAATGGTACAGCAAGTATGAGAATTTAGGTCTTGTTTTGAAAGCTTTGTTTCTTTTCTGTGGTGTTCCCTATGACAAATATGAAGCCATTTTCTTGTTTGAGATAGGCAAGCACAAAGCAATGGCTAATGTATCTGAACTAGTCCATAAACTCCCCCTGCATCAATCTATACCACCTAAGTGGCTGCCTCAGAGTGGTTAGCCCTCTGTTTGCATCCCAAAAGTTTCCAGACACATGAATAAACCAAGCACGGATAAATGGGGTCTGAAGGTCTGTTTCTCAGATGAATCTGGCAGCTGCCTCGGTTTATTGGCAGCTCATTTATCATCTCAAGAAAAATATTGATGGTTCTAGAGACACGGGCCCTTTCTGTGTCCTGGCTGAAGGAAAGCTGTCCTTTTGGGCAGGCTTTGGAAAGAAAGTCAATGCAACAAAATCTGCTTGCCAGAAACGTGAGGGATGTGGTGCAAAGAGGAATCATTAAGGAAGAAGGAACACCAGGATGATACCCCTGTTGGCCCAGAAAAAGCCCAGTCTCAAATCTTCACAGTATTACAGCAAGAAGATTGTGAGAGTGCTAACAGGCACAGTCATGGGCATCTTCTCAAGTGGAGCTATCACTGCTGCACAGGAAGAGACAAAGAGCCCGAAGCTGTGTTCTGCCAACAGAATCAGCCACTTAGCAGACCTGGAAGAAATTTGCAGAAACTCAATGATGAAACGGCTTGAAAACAGGAATAATGGGACTGAAGTACTGGAAACTCTCTCCCCTTGGGCTGGCAGAATCATACAGTCCTGACTCCATGTAGGAGCACTGGCAGTCCACCTGCCTCTCTTCTAGAAAGACACCAGGATGACAACTGGAGCCTCCGAGCCATTTCCATTCCCTATCTTGATTAAACCAGCTGCATTCCACTTGAACAGCATATTTAAGGATTTATTGAAAGTAATATTGAGATCTGTCATGTATTGATGTGGTGGGAAGAGATCTCACTTTGCACATGTCCTCCAAATATTGTTCCAGCCAAATGTCTACAGAAGCCAGTCCAGTGTAAGCTCTTGCTACACATGACACTCCACTGCCTGCAGATCCTCTTTGCTACATGAGAGGTCTTGAGCAGTTAACATTCATACTGGATTTCTAGAGGGACTGGATGATGGAGAAAAGATGAATGGATTGTCACCTATCATTTGGTCTTTTGTGGCATCAGATGACAGTTGCTGGTTTAGTAAGGATTACTTAGTTTCAGAAAAAGAAATAACCAGCCTGACAGAATCATGAATGCAACCTGACTGTCTGAGCATGTTATCCAGAAGTTGGTTTGCTGGGAAGAGTGATGCACACCAATCCTAACGACAGAAACCAAGGTATTTGGGATTTTGCAGTTTTCAAAAATGTAATCCCTCCAATAGGCACTGATTGCCAGATTCTTTTAACCAGATGACCAAAAACTCCAGTCTATGCTAAACAGAAATTCAGGTAATTTAAGAAGTTTTAAATCCCTCCTAAGTACTGGGAAAAAACAAGAGGACAGGAGAGCAAGCACGGTGCTAAGTGCACCAGGAACTGAACACACCATGTTTACAGTCTGTACTCTCAAACTGAGAGCTTTATTTTTCATTTGGTGCTTATAACTGCTGCTCATGTGACCAGGGTGGGATTTATCCTGAATGCAAATAAAAATCACACAACAAATACCATTGGAGTCACTGGAGTTGATTCTCTATTACTTGGCAACTCAAACAGTTGTCTGTAACTAGAGAAAAAATGTAAGATGACAAACAAACTCTAGACATGATTACCTGATCTGGTAATATTTTTCTGCTTATGATGTACAGTGTAAGTACTCAGCAAGTAACTGAGTAAGCTATGAAATTTCAAATGTGACATACAGGTGGCTGATGGTCAATGCTGCTCCCAGAGTAAGAGGTAGGAATCACAAAATACAGCTCGCAGGTGATAGGCTTAAAACAAACAAGTTATTAGTAAGCTATGGAAATCCATAACAAGGAATGTTGTGGATGCTAAAAAAGCATACAGGTTCATGGGAGACAAATCCATTGATTGTTAGCTCACATATAATCAATGTGTGGGTTTTGGTCTCTTCTCCCAAGTAACAAGTAATAGGACTAGAGAAAATGGCCTCAAGTTGTGCCAGGGGAGGTTCGGGTTGGATATTAGGAAACATTTCTTCACAGAAGGGGTTGTAAGGCGCTGGAACAGGCTGCCCAGGGAAGCAGTGAGGTCACTGTTCCCTAGAGGGATTAAAAAGACACGTGGATGTGGCACCTGGAGACATGGTTTAGTGGTGGGCTTGGCAGTGCTGGGTTACTGGTTGGACTTGATGATCTTAGAGGTCTGTTCCAAACCAAATGATTTAATGATTCTAGTATCTCTGGCTCTGGGATCCCCAGTCCACTAATTGCTGGAAGCCAAAGAATATTCAGGGAAAACAGTTACGTGCTTATTCTGTTATTAACTTCTTCTCAGGCACCTTATTTTGACTTCTGTCAGAGACAAGACACTGCAGAGGACTGGTTTTGATCTGAGCTGATTTGGCTGCTCTCTTTTTAAGAAACAAGACATGAGAGAATCACACCCACCCTGCTCTTATCAAAACACAAAAGTTTCTGAACACTAGATCAAAGCTGCAGGTTATCTTCAGTTTCTGCCTGAGACATGTCCAGGCTTTGTTTTTCTGAACCATGGATGAAGTTTCACCTCTAGGTGACAAGAAACCCAGCTGGCTTGGGGTGGGCCTGTACTGGCCTTGGCTTGGATGGGTATTCTCATCACCTGTGAACTGAAACCTGACAGGTTTCTGGCCTCTTTCAGCAGAGGTTTGATGGGAAGAGGCAATCTGTTTTCCAGAATGCCACAAGATATCCTTTGTTAGGGTTTGCATAGATGTTAGAGGTAAAAGTGTATAAAGAAAAGGAAAGTGAAGTCTCAACTCACCAGGGACATGCTCAGAAAGAAAAGGAGATGTTGGATCTGTTTCCTGTGACTTTCATGCCTGCTGTCCCCTGGTTTCTAACAATAGACATGCAGCTGTCCCTACTGGAGAGATTAATTGTGGTCTCTCTGCTCATTCAGCCAGCTATTTTTCATGAAACTCATAGGAATGTAATATCTCTGAGGCCTTTATCACTGTCAAATTCAGTTGCAATTGGTCAAGCAGCTGAGAAAGACAGACACGCGGACAGAAAGATGCTTGTTTCTTTGCAGAGTTTCCTAAAAAATCATCTCTTATGCCCTTCCAGAATGTTGGTATTTGGGACTAAAGAAGTAGTAGTTAAAAAATAGCTTCTGCTCCCACCCTAGAATTCTCTTTAATCAACAATTAAGTGCTGCTGCGCCTTTAGGCAGCAAAAGATGACAGAAAGAAGGAATAGTTGGGGTGAAAGACAGTAAAAAGTGAACAAAGCACGAGACTGGGTGTGTCTGGTTACAGAAACACCTCCTGAAAAAAGCCCAATGAGATGACAGAAAGGCCTGGGGTAGGGCTAATGACCTAAATGCCAACGAGATGGTGAGGACATGGACAAGGCAGGCACAGGGGAGAAGACTCAGCCAGAAGTGAAGAGACACAGAGAAGAGGGAAAAGAAGAGAAACATGGAGACACAAACACCACCACAGGCTGGCAGAAAAGGAGAGACATCTCCCAGAGACACTGCAATTTGGCTGTTTACCGCTTTTTGAAAAACACCTCATTCTGAATGGCTTTTTTCTTTTCATCCCCATTGACATTTGGGAAAGCTTCAAAGCACAGCACTGTCTAAAGCCCTTTCCTAACCTAAGTCTCCAACCCACAGACATTACTCTTTGGTTATAATAACCACCCCCCTCAGACATTTCCAACAAACTGTTAATATCTTTTAAGCCCTGCTCTCCATTGCCTTTCAGATTAGCCTTGCCCTTTCCTCTGCACTTAAGTTTAGCAAGTGTTACTAATAAGAATTTAACATTTACCAAAGAATTATTTTAACTACGGATCTAATAGCATTTGTATGGTCTTCTGAGCACCCAAGAGCCTCGTATCAGTTTTATATGCTTAGTTTTGTCTAAGTTGCTTCTAAGAAAAAGGAAAAATACAAGTTTATGGAAAAGAAACTTCATAAGAGAGGCATTCAAACCCAGGAAAGCCAATTCCAAGAAGGACAGCAGCAGTGCCTGGAGAGAGCTTTCCCTTCTTTATGTTATCCACAACCCTGCAATCACTCATGAGATCAACTGCACCTTCCAACCATTCAGCAAAAGCTTGGTCTAAGTTATTTTTTTCCTGTGTACAAAAGAAATACTAATAGAAAAATGTAACTTTGTTTATTATTAACTGGTAAATTTTATGGGTTTTTTAATATACTACCATCAAAACCTTTTTGAATTAGAGAGTTTTGTTCATGCAGGCCAAGAGTCATTGACAGCTTGAGTGGAAAGCACCGACGAGGCTTTCAGTCAACAAGAACTCAATGACAGTTTGGCACCAGCAGCATTCAGTGTCTCAACAGAGACCCCAAAGGCTGCACTGGATGAGACCATTTTTAGAGCTGGGCTTACGAGGATCAGTCTTCCCAGCCCTACCTAGGCTGAGGAGCACATCCTGTGCCAGCATGGAGTGGAGGACAGCTGGGGGGATGCAGGGATGGTATTTGCACGTGTGTCTCTAAGATGCCAGCTCCAGCTGTCCACAAGGTCCCCGTTCCTGAATACAATTGTAAATATTGACGGCTCTCAAGTCAGCCTGTCCAAATTCCCTAGTCTAGGCTCACAGCTACTCAAGTCTTCATGTTCTCCAAAGAAGGCAAACTCCTGTATTCAAGTCTGAAACTGGCGTGAGAGCATTTCTGTAAGTCTGGATATGCATCTTGCTTACATTATCATCCCACAACCACCATCTGTTCTCTCCCCTGTACCTTGGTATCCCTGGGAAAGAAATCTGTGTACACAAGAGGAAGGAAAAGGTAACTGGAATCATGTGGTTAAATGGAATCATTTTGAAGATGTCTTCCAAGACTGATATTCTACCTTTAAGAAAAAAAATAAATTCTTTCTTTAAAAGAAAAAACCACTGTAATACACTTTCCACTTTTATGGCATCTTTCATCTGAGGCTATCAAAGCACTTTGAGATACAGAACCTAAGAAATCCATTACAAAAATTATATATAATCCTAAGTTGACTGTAGTCACTTCCCTTAATTTCCATTTTTCTACCAATACTCCCAGACAGTGTTTGCATAGATTGATGCAGTCAGTGCTACAGGCAGCTAGATAAACAAGTCTACACACAAATATAAACTCTCCCCCACAAACAGCCTCTCTTACGGAAGAGAAGTATTTTTGTGCAGCACTGTCCACTCCATTGAGCCCTTTGAGAGAACGAGGTGTGCATAATGCAACACCATGTACTGCTTTGTGCTTTTATTCCACTGCACTTCATTAAACAGACTTTGACTGTTTCTTAATTTTTTTTGAGCAGGTCCCACTGTATATACTCAATATGAACAAACACACGGATTCCTTCTGGTTACGAGCCAACAGCTGCAACCCTGAAAAATATCAGCTTCTTATATCATTAACTGAGTTTCCATGGTGCCCTGGGGCAGAGATATTGATGCTTGACAGCATTATCACTATAAAGTAACTTTACAACTCTATAATTTAACTCTATGCTTCCAGTAATATTAAGAGCATTTGAAATTGTGGCTGTAAACCTTGACACTTTCACACAGACTGGGGAGCTGAAAAGAGCATTTTGTTTCCTCTCCTCCAAACCAGCCCTAAACATGGTACTAAGAAACAACCAAATACTGGAGAGAAGATGTGCAAGGAGGTCACTCTTAGGGAAATCTGCAGGATTAGGATTAATGCCACCTTTTGCAACACACAGAAAGGAGCCTGTTTCTCGGAGCTTAGCAGAAGTAGACCTCTGGATGCCTTTCCCTGAATATGTGCCTGATTTACTTTGAAATCATCTTGGCAAGAAGCTCTAACTGAAGTTCAAACCTAAGGCACACTGGATAACCTCTGCAGAGCTCCCTCAGCTTTATCAGCACAGCTTTTCATACCTCATTGGCTTTTGCTAGTAATGTTGCCTTTACTGGCTGGGAATGAACCTGCAAGGGCCATAATCTGTCTCATGAGGATCTTCTCTTAAGGATATCACTAACAGAGATAGGAGGATCAGGACAAGCAGTTGCCAAAAAAAGAAATGTAAAAAAGCCCAAAATAACCAAGTACATTTGCCCTAGGGGACTGGCAGGTACATGAAGCTCTAAAAGTTATAGACGCTTTTACTGGAATTGTAGTTTGCATACAGATTCCTTTTCCCCAGGACAGGCATTTACTGAGATCCAAGTACTCTTTAAAAGGAATCTGGATGTAACAAATGACTCTTTCCTCCGGGGATTTAGCTTCTCAAGTCCCCAGTCAAGCAGCAGGCAGATATTCTGCTTGAAGTTAAGAATAAGAATGAACCCAGTTGGTCTCTGTGTTGAGAGTGCAGGGTGTGAGCTCCTGTTAGGCATCTGAAGAGATTCTAGTCAATCCAAGCCTTCATTCTGTGGCTGTAGCCACATAAATACATCTTTATGCCCACAAACAAGAGGGAGTTCAGCAGTGCACCTTTGGATAGGGTCCTTCTCCACCTGGAGGAAGCTTGCAATTAAGATTAAAATACGCAAAAAAAGCTATGGACATGCTGACAATTGTGGTGCCCATCCATCTCGATGACTGTTCTCCCCTACAGCTACAGTCATACCAGTTCCTGCCAGGTCTCCATCATTTCTGCCTTCCTGCCTTGTGGCTGGAGTGTGGAAGAGTAAAACCTTTTATTCTCTGTTACAGGCTGCCTGCTTTGCAGCAAGGATCCAGTTCAAACACTCTAAAAAATGAACCCAATAGATTTTAAAGCTGTTGATGTGAGAGTCCTTTGCTGGCTGCTCTCAGGTCAGGCTGTGATGGCTGCTGTTCACAGCTGTAGTGGGATATTGGAAAGCACCAGTTCTGGGTGGACTGTCAGAGCAGAGCTCAGCCCTGCAGCTGGGGGTTCATCCTGCCTCCTCCTCTTTTATCCCTTGTTTTCTTCCCAGCTCTGAGGCTGGTCTGAATCGAGAAAGCTCAGCAGCTGAGCTGCTGGTGGTGAGTGTTACAGAGCAGTTTACAAGCCTCGTGTCATAAGCCCTGTAAATGCCTAGTAAAACATGGAATTTAATGGAAGCATATCGGCTCATTTTAAAGCTTCTTCACCTGGTGCTGAGCTAACTGTTGTTGTGCTGCCTTTTTTAATCAGTTACCACCAAATGCGTGCATGTGTGAGGAGGGTTTTAAACATTTCTCTGTCCACTTCCAGGCGAGTAACAGACAAGCCTGCAATCCTCTTATTATGCCTTGGAAACGGAGTCCGTTCACTGTTATCTGCAGCACGTGTTATCGTAGGGTTTTCTGCAGAGCTTACAGAACATATCCCTAATGTTTCTCACACTCCAGCTACGTATCAGTTGCACACAGACCTACCAGGCACACACACACCTCTGCAGGAATGTCTGACAGGACGCTCAGCAAGCTACACCTGATGCAGTGCTTTGTTTGCTGGATGAAAACACAAGAGGCACTCCAGCAGTAACCAGTAGCGATATCATGCCAGTCGAGGCCTGAGACATGGATGCAACCATGTTAATTCTCTATGTTAGAAAAGGCCAGAAACTCAACACTCTGCATGATGTTAGCCCACCATATATGCCCCAAACATACATGGGCTGAAGGAAGGCCCTTCCCTCCTGGATTTCATTTAAATACTACAGCCTCAGTAGCCAATTTGTTTTTATAGAACATGCCAGATGTCATCCTCTAAACTCTGAACCAATTCATTTAGAACACATTCAGTCATACTAACTGGAGCAATTTGAAATTGATTTCTCCTTCTAATGATACCTTTTTTCCTAACTTGGAAAAAAGTTACTGTCCACACTAACAGTGTAAGAATTCAAGCACTTAGACTGAAAGCCTGTCTTCCATTTCCATGCATGTAAGGTATCCGCTTATCTCAAAAATTACGAAGTATGTTTCAGTCAGTGACACAAATCTGAACAAAATGCATAATCTCGCCCAATATAAGAATATATCTATTACAGTCTCACACAGAGGTTTGGATGGATCACATGTAAAACCTGGAGAACATGAAGAGATAAAAAACCCACCAACAAACCTAATCCACTTATATAATGGCATGAAAGGGAGTAGTACTGTGATCTTATTTGCCACAAATACTGTAAAGAAAAGAAGCTGACAGGTATCATTACTTGTCACCAGTGCAAACACAAGTCTAGTCAGAGTTTGTTCCATTTTCCTACCTGTCAACGGGAACAACATTAGGCTAAATTAATATTTTGCAGAATCTGGAGATCCTAATTTGTTTCATTCTCTAAAAGGAGCCAGAATGGCTAGTTCTGGATGTGTGATCTGCTTTGCAGTCTCTTTTCTTGGTCATGTGTGCCCTGAATTTAAAGCTGAATCTCAGTCTCCACTTCTTAATCCAACAGTAGAAGCTTTGAACAATCCTAGCTTCCCTGATTCTGTTTCTATTGAAAGGAAGGGGAAAGGGGAAAAGGAAAAAAAGGAAAGAAAGAAGGAAAAGAAAAGGAAAAGGAGAAGGAAAAAAAGGAAACTGAGAAAAAACTCACACAACCAAATAACATCACAATGGGATGAACAAAGTCCTAAGAAATGCATCTTTAAAGGCAGATTTCCAGCATACCTGCCCTATCAGTTCACAGTTCTTGGGCTCACTGTATTTTCTTCATGTATTTGCTTGAGTTGCTGCCTGCACGTAACTAGATAGTTAATAGAAACAGCCCTGTCCTTGGAGGCCAATCTGAACTGCCTGCCTGTGTCTTTGGTTCAGGTCCATTAAAAAATCCGAGCATTAATTAATCACTGACTTGCAAATAGCTTGGAAGGGCTGTTCAGGCTAAATTGGAATGTTCTGCAATTGTTTTACTTTCGGTCATAAACACTTCAGTGATGTAAAACTTCCTCCCCTGCCAGGACAGGATGTGCATAAATCCAGTGGCTACTCCTGTGTTGGATCAGACCAGTCTGGAGACTATTTCAAGCAGCTCCATTTCTTTCACTAACTAGAAAACTGCGCATGTGAGCAAGAGATCTCATAGGCAGCACTCTGGATAGAATTCCTCCATTGAAAAGGAAATAATAAAACCTTCCAGGGCAAAATGCCAGTGGAGCACACTCCATGGGCAAAGAGCCTCCCCTGCTTGCTGTCTGCCAGGCGAATCAAAACCTTCTTCTCCTCCTTTTCCACTCAGCTGGGTGAAACCCTAACTGCAGACACCAAGCTGCTGCTTGAGCTTTCCCTATGCCAGCTCCAAGGAGGTTCTCTGATCTGGAGCCTGTTTTCTGTGCTCCAGCTGCTGATGGAATGAACAGAGAATGGAGCATCTGTGCCTGCAGCAGGCAAGGCAAGCCAAGGAAATGGAGATGCTGGACCCCACAGGTGAAACTTCTGCAATGTGAAGCACAAACCAGAAATCTTTATGGAAAAGGAAACTAAGCCAGCGTGATCTACAAGTCATGGAGAAAAACATATCCAAGGGAATCATGATCTCATGTGTATAGGGGCTCCTTCCAGTCCTCACTGTAAAAACTGCTCTTGATAAATAAGGAAGAGCAATAAGCAATTGTCAGCACAATGAGCAGAAAGGGAGGAAGAAAATTAAATGTGAAACTAAGGCACAGGTTCTTGAAACGCCAAAATACCAACTTAAGAAAATAAATCCCTAAACCTAACAGTAACATTTTCTTCCACAGTGGCAAGATATACTACATTTGTGTATGTTGCAAGGAGCTTTTCCTTCAGTTAGCTTTACTGGGCAAAAAAGAGCTTCTATTCCAAATGCTCAAACCTGGTAAGTCACTTTAATATATTCACCTCCCTCCTTCCCCCAGATTTCACTTTCAGTGGAGAAGTCAAACCAGAAAAGCCCAAATGACAAACAATTCCTTTCCCTGCTCCCCATTTCTTGCTCTTATTCCCACGCAGAGAGCCCATATACATGGATGGTGAAGAATTATATCTCATACGAAAATTTCTCCCTTGCTACCCTCAACTTCTGAAATACAGTGGAGAAGTAAATAGGCAATCACAGCTAATCTCTCTCCCTCTGCAGTGTTTCTAAACCTTTGGAAATTTCAAAAGCTGCCAAGACAGAGTGACAAAATGAAATAACATACCCAGCGTTGAAGTATGGGCACTGGCTGTTTGATTGAGCATGGTGACAAAAAGAAAAAGAAAAACATAAAAGCAGATCATAAGACCAGTCAGAACGATTCTACAAATTGCTGATACATTGAGATAGCCAGATGGATATGTGTTTTTTGAGGAATGAGACACTGCTTCTATTTGAGCACTCAAAAATGCCAACAACTTTGATGGTTTTGTTTTCACTATTTGACTTCCATTTCTTTGTCAACTGGCATTGAAGATTTGTCCTCGAGGCAGCTGCAGAACCTAATGGATCCTTTTGGCTGCAGTTCAAAGGCAGAGAAGGAATTTTACTCAGTACCGAAGATGCACTCTCAACTTACTATTAAAATAATAACACAAACACAGGGATAATGAGGGAATAAGAAGAGAAATGAAGAAAGAAATGGAAGACTGTGGAAGGGAATGGATCACAGACTCTCCAGGACTAGCTTCTATAACAAGTGTGTGAGACAATCTTCTACAAGAGGGAAATGGCTTATTTGATCTAATGTCTTTCTCTTCTTGAATTTCCAGAGTATGGAGAATCAATATGAGGGAAATTAAAGCATCGGGAGCAGACTCACATTTCCACTTGTGTGTTTCTATCTCAGCAAACCCTTATGGAGACAGAAGTATTTACCTTAAGTGTCTGGTTCACGTGTGCTGCAAGAGGATGGATTTCAAAAGGATACAGGCTTCCTCTGTGTAGGGCACGGCAGAAGCAGTTCCACCCAAAATGTAGCTGTAGAATGAGACCTCCAGAGTGTAGCAGTAGGATGTGTCATTCAAGAGCCCGCCAAGAAAGCGCCGGCCTGTCCCAGCTTTCACAGCATCCCTGTTGAACGACGTGCTGGACTGCGGGAGCAAGAACACAGGGACACGAGGAGAGGTCAGGAGGGGAGCAAGAAAAGGAGCCTCTTAGAAGAGAAAGCAGCTTCACCCACATTGCCAAATCTCATTTACACTGTATGAGACGGCACTGTTTTTGATCATGGCCTGGAGGGGAAGCACAGTTCTGGCACACGAGCTATAAATGATGCCTCGCAGACTTTGACAAAATTCATCTCGGTTCACCATTAATACCAGGTTTTCTTCTTCCCTCTGGGATAACACAAAGCAGGGCTGTCACATGCAAGAGTTGAAAGCGAGCCTTCCAGATCCCCCATGCTCAGAAGTTAAGCTGTACCATTACTTGGATATTGGATTCCTTCGTCTCCACTGCATTCCCCTGTATCTTAACCATTCCCCCCACCCCTTCACCTGGACTCCTAATCAAAGCAGAAATACAGTGGCATTTACGTTTTGGTGAAACTTTCTCACCTAAGACATTTGACTGGTTCTTAAATTAGGTCACAGAAAATTTCCACTTCACTAACTTAAATGTTAACGGGGTGTTGCTCTCTGGCTGGAAAAATCTACCTCACTATTCTACAGCATGAGCAGCACGGTATAAAAGGCAGTATTTTGTGCTATTACTGAAGATCTGGCTTTAAGAACCCTACAGCTTTATGACTATTCATTTGAGGGGTGGAGGGCAGGACTCCAAGTATTTCCAGAAATGAATTTTAGCTCTCCTTTGAAGGCATGACATCTGGAGACTAAAGGGCAGCTCATCTTCAGGTTGATTGAAGTCTCCGAACTTGTTCCTAGCAACTAGACAGAAAAATGGATTCTGATTTCATTTTGATTTTCAGACTCTATTCAGAAACCTCATAACCATTAGACTGAGCCAATCTGGGCTCAGCACAAGCTAGTGACAACCACAAAAAAATGATCCGGCTTGGATCTGTTGTATAAAAGGTCATAATATCTCCTGCTGTAAGAATTTTATGTTGCCAGTGAAACACAAAGGACCCTTAACACAGCTCATTGTTCAGTCATTGTGCCCATGGTGAATTCTTTGAGCTGTCCAGTGTCTTCCTATGGAGCCTTAGGGCTGCTACCTTTTCTTCCTAAGACAATGTGAATATTTATAAAGTCCACCTCCAACCAAAACCGGGGAAAATAAAATTTCCTTTGTATTTAAAAATTGAGATGCAATGGTTCAAAATGTAAAACTTCTCTAGACTGAAAAAATCAGACTAATACTGAAATGAACAAAAATTCTTGATGAATAGTGTATATCAGGAGATATAAAAAGTAGAAATACCTGTGGGTTTATTAACATTCTGAATGTCTTGAAGTCTCTCTCATGTTGTAAAAAGGAAGGTTTTCCAGGTTAATTAGAATAAAATGGAATTGGGTTTCTTATTAGCATTATATATAGTTGTTTCCAAATACAACTTGTTGTCTTTTTTGATAACATAATATTTAGCTTCGTGGTAATTTGTACACAGAATGCGTTCTGCTATGCAGATACATAATTTCTGCCAAATTACATGGCAGAAGCCTGCAGGATATTCTGAACACCTATGGGACAGAGAGAAAAGCACTCATAAGGAATGTTGGGAAAATCAACTGTTTGAGATAGGGGATAAAATACTTAAGGAGGGAATGTTCTCTGGCTTCCTGCAAAAGGAACCTTCAAAAGACTACTGAGATCCTGAAACTGAGGGAAGCTTTGTCCTCAGTTAAATTTCAGAAACATAGAGGAAGATGATCATGCTCTGGGGATTGCTTCTTGAGCCAAGTGAACATCGACTGCAGTGCATGGTGCTCCATGTTCAAACAAATGCCTGTAGTGGAACTTTTAGAGCATGAGAGCATCAGCTGCTGATGGAAACAACTCGAAGGAACAAGAAAACAAATGGATCAGGACAGGATATTGGGGTTTGTGTGCAGAAGTGTCACTCACAAAGGGATTAAGCTAATTCTGAGGCTGTATTTGGCACAGGAAAAACAAGGGAAATGTGGGAGGAGGTGACTCAGGGAAGACATTAGGGATAGAAGTACTTCAGTGAGTAAGAGACTCACTTACTGATATGGAACATTTGTGAAGATTATGGAATCTCATCAACTATGTTTAAAAACAAATTGGACAAGTATCTGCTGAGTATAGTTCGTGTCTTTGGGATACGCTTTGCACAAGAAATCCTTCTCCTATTTCCCATTATTTTAATCAGGCCAGAAGAAAGTTATGAGTGGAATTCCTAATAGATGATTCTTGAGATAAATCTTACATAATATTTTCATCGCAGTTCTTGGCACGGTAAAGGAGGACCATGCCAACAATATTTGCTGATGACACACTGCGGAATGAATCATCATTATGGAGGAGGTTCTGAATACCATACAAATAAAAAAGCAGTGGGATGACTTTGAGGGCCAGAGTGATTGTAGTCAGATGAAACTCAGCCACACCAGTGCCAGGTCATGCACTGAAGCATAATAAAAAAAAAATTCTGCTATAGGCTAAAACCTTGTCAGCTGGAAATATATGAAGAGAGAGTCTGATGCGTTACTTCGCTGAAGTGATTTTTGCTTTCTAGCCGAAGTTGAATCTTGCAAAATTATACTTGTATTTCAAAAGTGAAGCAGAAGTAGTTTAAATATTATCAATGGTTTTATAAATGGTAAAAAAAAAAACAAACCCAACCAAAACAAAACAAAATCAAAAACAAAATGTAGAACTTTTCAGAGTTTGAATTTTTATAATGCTATTTTGTGGGGCTTGGGGCTTTGGGTTTTGTTTTGAGGAGTTTCCTTCTTTTTTTGTGTTTGTGGGTGTTTGTTCAGTAGAAGAGTTTCAGCTGTACAAAATTACTTGAAATGGCAATGGCATTAATAAAATCCTCCATTCATTTCTTTGCCAAGTGCTACTGCACTTCCAGGAATAAAAAGCTGAACCTTCATTTAGGTGCACAAATGTAGATTTTGAAGGCTACCATTGTCCTCATTCTGAAAAAAACATCTGATGGCATAGACCAACTTAGTGTCTTGAGTAAAAAGTTTAATCTTTCCTTTGACTCAAGAAGGTTGGGGTAGAACATGACAAATACATGTTTTGAAACAGCAGCTTGGGCCTGGGTCTAGAGTAAATATTATAAGCCAAAATCTGATTTGATATTTTATAGAAGAAAAAGAAAATTACAGATTAAAGAAAATTTCTGTAATGACAAGAAAGAGCAGCAGGTACTTGCTGAGTGTCACCTTCTACTCCTGTTTTAGGTCAAGATAAATGGAGTGGGGAAAAAAAAAACCACAACAGGCAAAACTTTGACTCCTCACCACAGCTGATCTTGGAGTTTTGCCCATGCACATTTATTTAATCAAACCCTAATCACAGGAGAAAAGGGTGGGAGTGGCAAGAAGGGGGCAAGAACACAGGGAAAGTTGTCTGCAAATGAGTCTCTTGCTTTTCTGGGAGAATCTATTTCCCTAAACCCCTTGCAAAGCTGAACTGAAGTCATCATTAAACAAATGCACTGAGCAAGCACAGCAGGAGAACAGCTAAACAAATATTTATTTCTCCAAGGCTGAAACGCATGGGAGTGTTAACAACAGCAGCAGTGAGAAGTACAGTCTGCAGGGTGGGGGGAACACCAAAGACTTTGAAGTTCTTAAATAGTGATATTTGTATAAAATCAACAGTAATGCGTTATTAAAACACACAGATACATTAAAGCTCACAGAAGGACTTTGCTTCCCAGCTGGTGTGAGAAAATTCAGTGAACAAATAGCTATCCACAGACTCAGAAGCTGCCAAGAAATCCAGTGTCAAAAGAGCAGAGAAGGAAGGGTGAAGGACTCCCTTGCTTTCCGGTTGGAAGAAACTCACCAGAAAACCAGATTTCAAACACATTTGGGAGCCTCAAGGTGTGCTGACCCTCTCTCTGCACCTCAGGCATTAGTGGCAGCCTCCACAGGCCTCCCAACCAGATTTCATTCCTCCTCTCCATGCTGTGCTGAACGTGAAACTGTGTGACCAGAGTCCCCAGTGGGAATGGCAGGGACAGCCAGGCAGTGCAGAGACATTTGTGAACCAACTGGACCTTATTCAGACATTGCACCAGACAAAGATGCGTGGAAGGAAATAAGAAAGAAAAAAAAATATTTGCATGTAAATTCTTTCTGGAGTGGTTTCAAAGCAGAAAAAAAATCCTGGCTGTTGGTCAGACCCCTCAATGTGCCAGAACCCCTGTCCCTTGGCTGGTAAGGACACTTTACCCCATCATGTCTCTCCTCAGTGAATTCAGCCCCCTGGTAGCCAGTTTGTGAGCTCAACAGCTTGGGCAGCTCCCACAGGGCTGAGGGATACTCTTGGCTTCTCAGCACTGCTCCATCTTCCCGCTAACAACGAGTGGAATGAATGCCCTGGGCAGTCCATGTTCACAAATCCAGCAGGGTGCTGATTGCCCCTGCATGCCCGTACCAGTCACAAGAGTGGCTCCAGATGGCAAAGAGGGAGAACAGCACATTTCTCGCGCATCTAAAACAATTTGCCCCCGTCCACCCTTTGTAGCCCTGATAGACTTGGAATCTGAGTGGTCTTGCACAGTGGGACCTCCTCCTCAGTGTATGTGTGACCTCAGAGGGGACTTGTCTTCCTTGGGCATCAGAAACCCTCAGGCTGCACAAAAGGAAAAACTGGAGGCAAATCCTGGTAAAACTGGATCCACTTTTGAGTGGAAGAAGGGATAACAAAAAGGTATGAAATGTCAAGCAGGCTGTGTCCAGCCAGTGATGGATGGGAGCTTCATTCTGCCTTTCACTGCTGGCAGGGCAAAGGGACTTTCTCATCCAGAACTTGTTGGGAAATGAATCTTTGTCATCTTCTGAAATTGTTCAACACATGAAGAGAAAAGGAGCAAGGTATGACCACAGTGCAAGTCAGACCTTGCCAGGCTCCTAACATGGGATCCAGGGTATGGACTGCACATCATTTCTTATCAACCCTAAGGTGTTCCTCCAACCCAGCAAGAAAAGAAAAAAAAAAACACACAAAACACTCAGAAAAATGCCAACCAGGCAGAAATCTGGTCACAGGCTTTGAGAGAATACAGATGATGAATTTTTTGGCATAGCAAGCTCCAGGGAGGTTCCCAAAATCCAAGAGATAGATTTTACCAGCTGTTCTCTTCTCCTGCAACACAACTGATTATGGATGTGCCCGTGGAAGGAAGTAGCAAACTGCATAGATCTTCAAAAATCTGAGCTCTGGTGTGCACATGAATGATTCCCAAAAGATCATTTCTCCTCACAAACAAAGTATCTGCAAGAAGCTCAGAATAAATAGATCTTCCCTAAAGTTGCTGATATATATATAGATGATGTAGGTCCAGGAAGTGTTCTACAAAAGGATGTAGCATGTATAACTGCATGCTCAAAAATCACAGAATGATGTTAGAAATCTTTCCTGGAGGACAGCAGAGACAAAAACACTAAGAAGATTCATAATTAGAGAATGGTTTCATATTACAACGTGTAATTAAAAATATGCTGGGTCACCCTATGCCATTTCCATAGCTGTGTTTCACAACTGAGCCTAATTACTCCTAAAAAACCCCACTCCAAACCCAGAAAAACTGCCCACATTTTGCTCATTCTATAGTTAAGAAATGAACACTTTACCTACTGGCGTAAACTGGGGTTATGCATACAAGTTGTTTCATGTTCTCCACTAATTAACACCAGCAATGGCCAAGTGTAATCAGGACTCACTCACAACCTCACCAGAGCTGTCTGCTGATGCTGCTGTCATAGATGAAGAGAAAGTTTTTTTCCAAAGCAGGCCTGACCTCTAAGAGCCCTCAACTCAGTGTCCAAGTGTGGCAAAAAAAAGTGATAATAAAAAAGTTAGTGCTCTAGAAAAAAGGAATGGCACACTTGTCATCAAGGAAGAATAGACGTGCCATTGGGAAATGGACTGGAGCCCAGACAGTGTCAAATCCATCTCGGAGAGCAGTTTTACAGTATCAGCCATAACTCACTCACTCACTCTCATTTTCTAGAATGCTTTGTTGAAGTCTGCAAAAGTTAGAGAGAGAGCACAGAAATGCACTGGCTTTGGAATCTTTGCCACAGGAGGTTGCAAATAGCAATATTACAAACCATGGCTCTTCTGTTTGCCCCTCCACAGGGAGCTTTAAACGGGTGCAGCTGGCAGCTTGCTTTCCTCGTGTGGGTAGAGCTGACTCCTGCCATGATGTGTGCAGTTGTCACTGCTCTGACCCTGCCATTCTTGCAGCTGGTAGCCCACCAAACTGTCTTACAAGCAAAACTTACCTCCTCACTTCTCTGGAAGCACTGAGCAAACTTCTCACTTCAAAAGCCAACTTAACTCTCTCATCACAACCACCTCTCACCAGCTCCATTAACTCTATGAATAGACTGGAAAGCAGAGGCGTTAGTGTGGTTTGGGGGTTTTTTGTTATTTTGTTTTTTGGTTTTTTTGGGTTTTTTTGTGATAGACTATCATCAGCTCCATGCCAACTGGGTCTGGAGACTTGGAAATCATGGCATTTGGGAGGCTGCTACCAGGCAGGCTTCATCCAATTTATTTGACAAGCCACAGTCAGCATAAATCCACAAAGCAGGCAGCTGATCTGAAGGAGGTAGCAGGCAAAGAGGAAAGATTTTGGGAGCAGAAATGTGATGAAATGGAAAGGGAGCTCAAAATTACTTCGGAATTCATCTCACCTTGCAGCTTAGCTGTGTTTCTGATGCACAGGAAGAAAACTTGTTTCATCTCAAAATCAATTGTGACTACTGAAATCTGGGAAGAGGAGGTTTAGAAAAGTTCAGGATCATTTCAAAGAGGAATTCCATTGTTTGAAGCTTTTCCAGATCCCTTAGGAACAGGCAGATTGGACTGATATTCCTGTGAATAGGGCTCACTCACTATCACAGAAGGCTCTGCAGGTGACAGCATTTTGTTTCGTAACTTCTGTGCCTGGTAGGAAACACTGAGGTGGGCAGCAAAGTTTGGGTTTACTCTGATCTAGAGTTTGATTTGCAGAAATCTGAGGAAAGGCATGCAGAGGAGATCTGGAACAGTTTGACCTGCTCCAAGAATGTGAGAATGTCTAAAACTGAAACTTGAAGACCAAATAGCCTCAAGTCCTAAGAGATTTTTAACCTCTTTTTGCCTTCTTCCTCCTGCTCAGTGGAAAGCAGAGAGCAACCACCCTTTCTTAGAGGCAGCATCACTGTTGCAGGAGTACCATGAACACAACCTGCCCAGCGTCACATTCTCAGGATTTAAAGTGCAGTTCTCCTCAGAGAAATAACAGTTTAAAGGTACATTGTCACCACACACACATCTGCTCCCTGAGGGGCTTCATTATCCCTCTAATGTGCAGTGAAGGAATACCAGATCTTTCCCCCTTCCAAGCGTCTTTCAGTCATGCCTGCTTAAGTTTCCTGATAAAAGCACATATTTGCATGGTCATTAGCAGAGAGGTTGGAAGGAGGGAGCTTTATAAGCTCTCAGTTTATGCCTCAAGACCAAAAGTACCAAATTAGTTCTTTTTTTTTAAGAAATTCCTCAGCTAGAAAAGTAACCGGCTTTCATGCTTCAGGGTTTCAGCTGTTCACCTGTGAGAAGTACAATAGCTGCACTTTTTACTGCTCATTAATATCCGTGCTCTGCTCTACAGCTCCAGGACTGATGGAGGTCTCTGCACCTTGCACCAGTTACACTGGCAGCACCAGGGCAGGGATTTATCCCTGCATTTCACATTCCCCAGAATCCTTCCCCACGTGCACCAAAACTGATTGTGCTCCCAGCTCCCACCTCCCCGGGTGCTACAGCTCTGAAGTTGTTTATTGAGTTCGCTGGCTTTAGCACAGCAGCTAACACGACTGGAATCCAAATCAAACCAGCGGCTCTTCTGAGAGAGAGAGCTCCTTAAACAACACCTGCAGCCAAACAAAGCAGGATGGCCATGGCCTGAGACCTTCACAGAGCCAGACAAGGGTTTCCCCACAAATCTGGGCAGCCCATCCCAGCCTACTTGGAAAACACAAGAGGGAGAGGCAAATTTCTCCCAATCCTTAAAGCAAACCTCAGTTAGAGTTCTTTGCTACTGGATCTGCCATCCTAAACACACAGAGTGTGCTGTATCCCAAAACATCCTTCCTCAGGTCCTCTCAGCTCCTCGTTTAGTGAGTCTGCATCTCCCCATCACCAGAGGTTCACTTAACCACAAGTGACAATGTCACCTACTCAAACATTATCCTGTCACCCATTAACCAGAGTTAGCCTGGAACTTACCTCTCTTTTAATAGCCAACCCAAGCTGTGATATACACAAAGAGGGGATCTGAAAATGCTCCACGCTAATAATGAAGAAAAGGTCTGCTTTTCCCCCGTTTTTTTTTTTACTAATAGTAGCCTCTGCTTCTCAGAACATCCTCCCCCAAAGGTGCCAATGGTGGCATTTCCTAGTCTAAGCCCTACAGAATAATCACACTGTTTAGAAAATAACTCAAGTCTCTGGAGTTCTCACTTTCTCCATTTGTCAGTAGAAAACGAGACGTTTCCTAAAAATATACAATAAAATAGCCTCCAGCAAGAGCCTGCAATGCTTCTCTTTACAATACTTTTATGAGCATGAGCGCGGTCTCCTGGGAGTGTTTTCATAATCATTTATACAAATGACAGAAAACTAGGACAATGAGAAGCAAAAAGGAAAATACAGCCATCATGCACCCAGTTGCTTTGAATAGTTTGCAGAAAAAGTGGTTTGCTCCGTGGCAAAGAGAAATTCTTCTCACTTGCAGGCCTAAATCGGAGGATCACAACCTTCCTAAGGAGGGACAGACTGCTGCTTGCAGAGCAACCCAGTGCAGCCCATTGCTCACACTCCTTCTTGGCCCTCTCACTGCTCCAGGACAGTTCTCTGAACCAGAGCTGTATTCTACATATGTTAAAATACCATGTGGTTGAAAAGGTAATACCCAAAAAGATATCCTGCCAGGGGGATGGGTGTCCAGCTCTTAACCAGCTTCCTGCCCTTCCTTCACAGGACAGTTTGTCCCAGCTGAGGGAATTTGTGGTGCTCTGCAGGAGAGGCAGCTTGCAGGAGAATCTACAGCAGCTCCTTTCATTGCTGCTGCTCTGGGAGGCTGCTGACATTAGGTAAGAGTAATGATGGTCTTTGAAAATACACCATAAAATTGCTATGAAAACTTGTTTCTTCTGTGTACATTCTAAATTTCTACTTGTGCGGGGATGGAGAAGGGACTGTCGACTCCTATACACACAAACAACAAGGCAAGAAGGTACTGAAAGAAAATCCATTTGTTCCAACACTTCCCCCTCCCTTTCTCCTTTTCCTTTTCTTTGCAATACAAATTCAATCCTCAGCATACAAGGAGGGGTGAACTGGTGCAACATGACATAATGGAGCAGTTTCATTTCACTGAGACTCTCCAAAAGGTTCTTGTGAGACCAAAGCCTGTAACACTGAGAAGGACGGACTTTACAGTCTGCTCCCTGTGCCACCAGAAACACGTTTCCTGTCTCAGCTCACCCAGCCTCCAGAATAAATAAATAAATAAATAAATAAATAAATAAATAAATAAATAAATAAATAAATAAATAAAATAAATGAATTTATGGAGCAACACGTCCAAGAAGGAGCAAGCAGAAATGCATCCCAGAGGGGTGCTAAAGCATATAATAGCTGTATTTGTCTTCCTGGATATGCCTTGGTACAAGACTACAAAAAAGAAGGCAGGATCATTTGTTGTGCTCAGGTTTTAAGAGATTTCTGAGTAGATCTGTTAAGCTTGCATGATGCTAACAAAACCTACCTGAACACAGCAGCTTCTGCCTTTCTGGGACAAGAGTCTTTCTTCACCAGAAGAGCAGAGAGGCACTTAGGAAGTGGTGATGCAAGTGAGTATGGATTTTACTTCAGGATAAATTGCAGGCAACTTTCTTACTGCTTCCCCTTCCCTGTCCAGCTGTATGCAACACAAGCCGTTTCTTTGTTATTTCAGAACAGATTATTGGGATTTGATCATTCAATGCTCATATTACTGCCTCAGGCACTTGCACCACCACTGCCTTCAGAGCGAGGTATCCAGCCAGGGTAAATCATAACAGCCCAGAGAGGCTGCCATGGGTAGATGGGAGGAGGTTTGCTGGAACAAACACATCTTCCCTGAGAAAGCTTGGATGGGAGGGTGCTGTGAAAATGAGAACAGCAGACCTGGAGTTTGTGGATCAAAGAAAAGGAGCAGAAGATATAAATAGATTAAAATCTTTTTCTTCACTGCTCTCTGTTTGATATCCAAACTAAAAACAAACAACCTAACAAAAAACCACCACAAAAAGTACTAGTGCAAATCGTTCCATATCTGCATCTTCTCATACTGCTGAGACATGATAGTCTCTAAAATATGTTTTAGGTCACAGCATTATGGCATTAAGGTTAACAACATGCTTCCCTAAAGGAAACTGGGTGGGTTGTTGTCTACAGACTTCACTCTTGAGTGTGAGCATGATGTAAAATAGGGAACTGCTGACAAAGAAACAAGACTGGCACTTGGGACATCCAAGTTTTATCCTCCAATTTCTTCAAGCAAATAATTTCTCATGCACTTTCTATCTCTTTTTCAGCATGACTGGAAGCTCTTGGGGTTGTGGACTTTCTCAGCAGTTACCCAGTGCCCAACATAATGGGACTTCAAGTTTTTATCAGGGTCTTTGGCTAACCCTGGCACACAAAGGTCAAACAGCATTTCTAAGGAAGGTTCTCTGCTGGGAGGTCGAATACATGAAAATGAAATGAGAACTCAAATGTACCCCAAGTGCCACCAGTTCAGAGTCCAAAGGAAAAAAAAAGAAACCAAACTGATCAGATCAGGCCAAGTGCCTCTGGCTGGTCTTTATCCTTTAACTGCAAAGAAAAGCAATCTTTGCAAAGTGATAAAGCCACCCAAGAATGGCTGCAGTTGTTTCTTTTAAATGAACCAGAGAGAACAGATGGTCTCCTCTCATACTGTCATAAAGGTCAAAATTAGCGACCCCTAAGACTAGCAGGTTCTTGAAATGCTCAAATGCTTGTGTCTGGTCCTTATGACTAATCCACTCTCCTAGACAAGAAAGGTCAAATGAAGAACATCCCTACAAAAACTGCAACTACTCCAAGCCATGGCTGATGTGTAATGCACTCAGACATGGTGTCAACAGCTGCTCCTAAAACCCAATGAGTCAGCCTTTCAAAAGAGCATGTCAGCTTTCACTGTTAGAGCTTTCATATGTATTATATTTACTCCCCAGTGTTTAAAAATATCCTTCTTAAACATTGAAAATATAAAATATTTTCCTTACAGATTTTGTTCCTTTTGCCCAGGCAGCTGCCCAAGAATGTCTCATGTATTTATCTGGGAGCAAAACATCCTAGCCCTTCTTTCACTTTCCTCTTCACATGCTGACAGCTAAACCAAAGGCAGGCCTCTGTTTCTGGAGTCATGTACAAATGAGGAATTTCTGGTCCCTTTCACCACTTACGCCTGCAAACCATAGTCGGCCTTCCAGAGAGCTCTGGGGTCAAGTGTTTCGCCCAACAGACAGGGCACAGAGACACTGGGTGACTCTCCTTTGGTCCTACAGCAGGCGTGTGGGTACAGATCCCCTACCCATCCCCGACTCTAATCACCAATCTCCCTTGGATGCTGTCATTTAAATAAAAAGGCCTATTGGAAATGACAGGTGAAGAAAGCAGCCCAGGCATGAAATGCACTCTAAAGTATATTAATAGAAGGTTGCCAGACAAAACGGCACAAGGCATTTGATCGCATCATCTTAGGCTTGTTGTTCATGCTCCTTTGCATCTGGCTGCGTGATTCCTGCCAGATTCTCGGCTGGAGGAGCAGACTAGGATTTGCCTGCCTTCCCTAACCCGTGCCGGGCTCAGCTGCAATCATGCAGAGCACTGAAAGAAATCCCTTTGAGTTGGGATTCATTCCGAACATGTAAAACCCAAATGACTGCTTCTCCAAAGTGAATCCCATTTCACAGCAAGTAGGTTATTAGTGTGGAACTCCATACAAGTAGCCTGCATTCAAAAGCCCTCTGCATTATTAATAGAAGATGAGCTTTTGACATCAAAGGAGAACCATTATGTATGCTAAACGGTGGCAAAAATTGTACCCGCACTTCAAACCTTTTCAGTGCTTTGTCCCTTGTAAATCAATCAAGGTTGACAGATGCTTTAAGGAGAGTAATCTTTTCAATGATACTGTCAATGGATAACATAATGGAACATTGTCTCTGTGCTGTGTGAAGACATGGAGCTAGTCAATTATGGACAACACTTCATGCAGCCGCCAGTTTTCACTTGAAGTGCTGCTGTTGAAGTATTATAATCCCAACAAATGGCCGCAGCAGCATACAATGTAAATGAGACCTCCTGAAGCTTTGGAAAATTAATTAGTAACAACAGTGGTCCATTCCCACACTTTCAAACAGTCTGGTAATGTTAACGATGCACTTCCCCCCTTCCCTTTGAGCATGCAGTGGGGCATATTTACATACACTATTTTAAGTCTTCAGCACACTTTTTCCCCCCATTTTGGATTCCCTTCCTCTCCTCACCTGATATTTCCAACCAGTCACATAACCCACATGGTTGGAGCTGGAAGCAAGAAAACAGACCTTCCTGCTTGGGGACACGTAGTCACTTCACACCTGGCAGACACTTCGTGGCTGTCTCCTTTCCCAACACCTCTATCTGCTCAGCTGCCCTGGGAAGAATGGCCTGGACAGACAGCAGGGGAAAAGCTTCCAGCCTCAAGAGACCAGTAGGATGTCAGGGGGAAGCTGAATACACCCAGTGCCGGTAGCACCTAGGTGGAACTCTGGGCTCGAGAGTCGAAAGGGAGATGTGCTGTTTATTTAGCTATTGGCTTCTATTTCCTACATCATCTTCTCAAAGATTTTCCCTTTGTCAACCAAGGCTTGTGCTAAGAGGAACACTTAATCTCCCACAGTAGCGGAGAGAAATCCCACACTTGAGCACAGAATCTCTCAACTCCTATCAATTGCAGGTTTTCATTGCCATGATCTGTGAATGCCCCTTATCTGTAATGTGTTTTTGAAACAACCAGGTGCAGACCAGAAACTCAATCACCAAGGTCTCCTTGGGTATGAACAAGCTGCTCCTTGAACCTAACTTCCTCCTTCCCAAGCTGCAAGTTACAAGTATTGGGAAACTGCAAATATTCTTGCAGAACAGTTTTCTATGGTAATATCAAAGAATTTTAATAGCATACATTCCCTTTGCCACAACTTTCAACAGAGGTTATCTGACCTTTTCTTTCAAGCTAAATAATTTTGTTTCTATTTGCTAGCATACCATTATTTACAGTGTATAAGTAAAAACTTTGACAGATTAATATAAACAATGGAACAATAAAGTTGATCCAGTTGATCAAAAGACAAAAGATCTGAGAAAAACAGGGTGTTTCAGTAATTCAGAACCAAAGGTTAGCATATAGAAGACAAAGAACCTGTTTCTGTTTGTGTATCCAATGACATGAATAAGATCACAACTTACCATTGCTGGATAATGTAAGTATAAGAGGGAAGATGGTAGCTAATAATAAAAATTTTAAGTAGCCTTTTATTCGTATTGAAATAAAATTCACTCAATCAAATAAAGCCAGAGATTTATCATAAAGGGAAAAAAAATGGGAAAAAATTAATTAAGAAAAGCATGACTTACATAAGAGAAGTCTTCAGCATTCTGACAGAGCAGCTTGGGAAAAACAGCCTGTCGCTGAAATCTTTCCTCATCTTCAAAGATGTTCCCATACATGAAGCCATTCATCATGGTGGAGTGGGCATGGATGTCAATATAGAACTCCAGGTTAATCTTCTGTTGAGGGAAAACAACAACAACAAAACATTCAGCATGAGATAAATCATAACTGAGTTATGCAGGTGAAGCCTGCCATAAATCCAGTCCTGCCATTCTTGAACCCATCCATGGTGCCAGCACCAGGGAGGCACGGTGAAGATCTCACTGTGATGCAGCCAACCAGTCCTGCCTCTCTGTGGGGGCATATGCAATACAACAATGACCACGACAGATGTTTCTTTACCTTTTGTTGAGAATATTGGAACATTTTGCACAGGACACTGTGAAAAACAGAGCCACAACGTTACCCTTCACTGTGATACAGGGCTTACTGCCAGTGATAAAAATATGCACCTTCCACTTCTAGAGCACGATTATCTGGGCATAGCTCTGCCATTTCTGCACAGTTCTGCATTGAATTATGCAGATGTTCCCTTCTGCCAGGTGAAATAGGCTCAAAATTGTGTAAAAAATACTCCAGTATTTCCTGTGCAGTTTATTTCTGCATATAAGGAGAAATACTGGAGATGTTTTGTCTTCCTCTGCTTTCTAGCAGTAACTCAACAGAACAACTCTCCAAAGCAAGTGCCTGGAATGCCTCTCTGCTTGTAGCTCCCTACAGGATTCTGCACCAGCTCTTGCTTTAAAAGAAGACAGCAGGACCCCGCAGCACAGAAGTGCCTGCTCTCCCATACGCCTCCCATGGCATAAGTGGGAAAGAGGGAATGTTCACCTGGATCACTGCATACAGCACCAGCAGCAGCAGCAGCAGTGGATGGCACTGTCCAGCACTAAAGAGTGATACCAGAGCAGATGCCATTGGATTACCCAGTTTCCCCAAATTCTTACAACTTCTGGACCTGAACAAACGATGACAAGCCCGCCCCTGTCACCTGGCCAGCATGGGGCCATTTGAGCCATCCTGGTGCCCAGAGCTCAGATGTCCCTGCCTCAACAGAGGGATGGGGAAGAGCGCTTTGCTGGCAGCATGATGCTGACGATGCTTGTCCCTGCACTGAAGTACAACATGAAGCTCTGCAGCCACAAGTCTCTCCTGCACACAAAGCTTGTTCGGGCTGCTGGAGAATCCTGAGCTGTGGGACAGTCCAGTGTAACAGGAAGGCAGGTTGGATTATGCAGTTCACGTGACAGCAGTGTCAGCTCTTCTAAAGAATCTCTGATGGGGGGAGAACACCATTTGGCATGTGACACTAATATAATACAGATTTACCTTCCCCTGGCAGAAAACCAATGTATAATACACAGCGACTGTTTAGTTTAATTAAACAGCCTAGAGAGAGTAATAACGTATCTTATTAAGCCTCTGCTATGTTAAAATGTTAGCTAATGCAATATCAATATCTGACCATGCTTCGTAGGGAAGGGAACATTTGATTGTGTTTGACTCTAATACAATAAATTGTTTGCTCCTGCCAAAACATTCTACTGTGCTATAGAGGACCAGCCCTGCAATAAAGCACACATCTGCTATTTGGAGATACAGCACTGAGGAGAAAGATTAGCATTGACAGGATGAAACACCACACAGGACTTTCTTCCTCTCCAAGCACACAGAAATTAAAACCAAGATTAAGTAATACTATTTTCATGAGGTAATTTCCCCATCACAAACAGAATTTGATGAGATTAGATGCACACTGGCATATCACCATAAAACAGAACATGTTGTAGAGTCTCAAAACAGTGATTTGATGAAGTGAGCAGATAATCTAGTTAAACTGGGTATTTGTAAAGCATGAATGTCCTTCACACAGAAGTCAGTGACCTAAGTCATACTTATTTTAGAACAACCAGACAGAATTCTTTATAGGAACATAGTTACTAACATAACGTCATCGAGAAGCACAGTGAGATATATAACAATAGATCAGAATAATTTGTGACTTAACACAAATAAAATTGCTGGTGTAAACTGCAGGATTTGTGGTATGTCATAGTGTACTTATTCATTCATAGTTTTCAAGTTTGTGGCCATCAAGAAGATGGCCACAAACAGAGATGCAGAGGCATAGATTACTAAGATAATTTTCCATAGGCTATCCAGCAAGAAATTCACCTGCAGAACATGAGTGACCTGAGCCTCAGCTTAGTATTCAATTATCAAGTTATCCAATCTAACACAGTGTCACTGGAGTATTTTCTAAACTCTCCTAGGACCCTCACTCAAAAAAATTGTTGGTAGAAGTGTCACAGAGAATATTAGGAAGTCTCCTGGTGTGCTGAAATTTCTTTGAAGATCTTTTTTGTTCATCAAAACCACTTTCAAATAATCTGGTTGCAATGGTTATTTGTGAGGGAACAGTGTCCTTCACAGATGACACCTTCACCTAAAGATCAAGTTTCCAAATCTCTCATTTGGCAGCCATGACATTATACAGGTAGCTCATCACCCAAACAAATGTTCAAAAACATCTTTCCAGTCATTCATTTCAAGGTATTTAAAAAGTAATTTCTTAAGTTAGCCCACAATAATTATTCAACTGGGTTATTTTCCTGGTCTTTGTTCCTTAGCCTCCCACTGAACATATAAAAATCTCTATTTCACATATTCCTGTGCACTAAATTTAGTCCAAACTTGCAACTGTCCATCCTATTCAGCATGTTTTTAAACACTGCCAGAGTAATTGCCAGTTAGATGTACTGCTACCAGACACGGCTGTGTGTGAGCAGAACAGCATTTCAGTGTTTCACATTTCTCCTCCTCACGTTCATTACTTTATCAAAAGGAAACACGTTGAGCATTCTCCATTACAGAACAAAATAATTCAGTGCATTGTTGATATAACACGAGAGTTCCTAATGGAAAAGGTCCCTTTATTCCCAGACACAAAGTTATTGTGGCCTTAAAATGGACAATAACATTCCAGCCACTGGGACATTGAAAGTTTGCCACCTCGTGCCTCAAGTAGTAGACAACTTGTTTGCACACAAGCTTCACAAGAATTATGCTATGTTCCTGAACAATAATGGCATTTCTTCTTCCTCTTTAGAGTCATACATATTCATAGGTGCTTTACATGTAGGAACTGTTTCCCCCACTGCCACACAACAAATTTAAGCGAGGGAATGAAGTTTTATATTTCAGTTGAATATTTCAGGTTCTCTGGAAGATTCTGACACAATTACTGATCTCTGGCAATTCAGGTAGGATCACAGAATTAACATTTTATAAAATATATGTCACCTAGTGATGGCAATTTCAGCAAAGTCAGCAGAAAAGTGACCTTCTGAAATTATTGCTCGTGGAGATAGGAGAACTTTAGTGGGAGAATGAAGTAAATAAATGGATGTTTGCATTTACACGAGCACATGCAAACACACTTAACCCACTGCTATCTGCTGTTATACTCCAGGGGTATCTGCCAGCATCCACACAGCACTACCCACCCCCATTAGGGCTTCTACTGCTGCAGCATCTGCAAGTGAGAGTGGGAATAAATTCAGAGGTGGTTCAAAGCCTCATAGTCACATTTGCTTCAGCCTTTATGCAGAAAATAATGAATAACTAGGCTCAAATATCTCTGGATGCCACAGCTGCCTTCTGAGAGACTTACCAGTTACATTCTACAATATGATATTAAACTCATCATTTTCTGCTTTAGAGGTGGAATGCAAAATGATTCAGATGCCTTATAAAAGTCATCATGCAATTTAATTCTCTCAAGTATCTTTGTGCTTAACAAGGAGTGGCAGAGTTTTCCTCTCACAGTGTTTCTTAAGTAAAGCTGTAATTACCTGGATGACCCAGGTTACAGAGTTCCAGAAAACAAAGGCAGACTTGGTCTTTTTTTTCTCTGTGTCTTAGAACAGAAATCACTTACTAGACTGACAGAGACAACGACTGAACCCCACTTCTTTGGAAAACAACATTCTCTCCCTTGAAAAGAGTAGTTTTTCTCTCTTCTTGCCACTTACCATATAAACCCATCATAAATAAACAAGCAAATGAATTTCTGCTCTAAAGTTAATTTGAATCCCTATCTTTGTGACACTCTCCACTGCTCTACTGAGTCAGTTGGACATTTCTTTAAGCTTGAGAAATGTATATATAAATTAGGGGGTGGAGAAAATGAAAGAAAAAGGAACTCGGATTGTCAAGAGAGGAAATAGTTAAAGTAGTACAGAAGGTGGTTCATGATGCCATGTAAAGTTTTGAGAAAATATATTCTCACTTGTCTGCATTTTTATTTCCTTCACTGAATGCCTTTGGAAGGTCAGTAATTAAAGAGTAAAAGAAAAGAACTGTGTTAATAGCTAGTGCTGATATGACCAAACTTAGATTTTTGAACAGTGCAATTATGATTCTTAAGAAAACAGAGGTTTAATAAAAAAATAAATAGAAGTCAATAAACACTGTAATAAAAGGATAAATGTGCATTGAGCCCAGAACATGAGCCACTAGAGAGACAAGTGATGCAGGAAGAAGCCAGCTCTGTCCACCAGCTGTCACTTCAATATGGATTTTATTAATTCTTGGGCATAGCAATTGGTTTAGAGAGCGAGGCATCCAAAAGCCTTCTCCACTCCAATATTTCATATAGAGGATGGGATAAACTCCTTGCAATGTTTTATACCAGCTGCTAAAACCATGGCTTGTCATTTGTTGCAAGGAAGGGAACAGCCTCCAGGCAGACTTCGTGCTCTTGCTGCTGAACCGCAGTTTGGAGCAAATGGGCATTCAACAGCTGGCTCAGCAGAAGAAGTTTGCCCCTTTTCATTCAGAAGACATTCAGAAATTCCCGGAAGACCGACTCCTTGATGCTTCCTCAGGTATCTCTCAGAAGAAAAATTCCTCAAAAGAATCTCTCAAAAGAAAATTTTGCACAGGTCTCTGAGACATCCCTTTTGACATACGCACAGCATTACCTCAGGGTTAGTTATTGTGGCCACGCTTACAGTGGTGACACCAGAAAACACAGGAGCACAATGTGCTTCTAAGGAAAATAAAGGAAAACTGACCATTCAGCATCACAGGGCCAACAGTCTGCATTCAGCTACAAAGCACCACTCCTTCCCCTTTCAGCCCCATTGAATCCTGCCCAGTGCCTCGAATCGCTCTTTGGGGATGTGCGGCACTTGTCTCCTTCTGACTGTCCAAGGGAACATGAGATGGAATTCAAACTGTCTGGATATGGCACATATTTTCAGACTTCCCTTGAAATGCCTGGATTTGGATGCCTGGTAAGATGAATTTTACCCAAACTACTTTTCTTACCTCTACCTTCTCCACATATTTCCCCTGCCACCCCAAAAAAGTGTTAAATACTTCCACATTTTCCTCTGCCATCCTTTATAACCGCTGACAAGTTTGTCCTACAGAATCATCCTCACTTTTTTCAGACAATCCAAGCCACACCTTGTTAGAGGCACTATTTCAGATTTATACCACTCTCCTTTTGTAACCATAGGGACAACTTCTTTCTCCTTCCATTCATCATCTCACCGACCACCTGCTCATTCACCTTTGTAAACACCATGGCAACAGCAGCAATTATTTACACAAGAAATTAATAGTAGCAAAAAGGGTTACTATTTTTAAAAACCTTAAGAAAAAAAGGTTTCCTCATCTTGCTTCCAGAGAAAGGAACATGCCAGTTTATCTCCACTCTTGCTCTCAGTGATGAAGATGAAGCACAAACGCCAATTTTGCTTTTTCTGTAGACACCGTTACAGTCTGACAAGGTCTTCTAAGTGTCCCTGCAGAGGCAGCTTGCAAGCACTGATGTGCCACTAACTCTGCATGACCTTCCAGCAATTCTTCGTAACACTCCAAGCATTTTTCTCAGAACATTTTAATGATATTCCATGAGCTGTTGCCTCTCAGAATGAACCACTCCAACCCAACTGCTATTCAAAAGCAACTATTTACCAACCCTGTTTCATGGCAAGTTCTCAGTCTACATAATGACACCTCTTGATGGTAGGAATACCCTAGCATGACTCCCTAGTGCCTCAAAGTGGACGGAGAAGAGACCTCTGTTGGTCTATGGTTCAGGAAAAGGATGGAATGCCCATCAGTCCTGCTTTCCTGCCTGCCTTAAAAAGGGAGGGATGCTTTTATCCACAGAAGAACAGGATCTTGAACTCTACTCTGGTGTGCGCATCAGTCGCCCCGAAAGGAGCGAAACTCAGAGTCCTGGCCTCAGAGTGAGAGGTCAGGACCATGCATATTCTGATCCTGGCTCGTTATCTGCTTGCTTCTCTCACCTGCCAGTGCAGATAACAACACCTCCTGAGGACTGCTGACGTTTGTAAAGCACTTTGAAGATATAAAGCATCACAGTGCGTACAAGTTAAGTGTTAATTCATCTGCAGGGCTGATTCACTCTTTGACCCCTCTGCAGAGATGTCCAGTTAGTGTCAGCTCTGGCAGTTTTTGCAATTCAGGCACCTGTCCACCAGCCCCTGGACTGAAGCCAGCAATTCACACAGGACACAGAAGAGCCATCAGATGGCAGCAACATTTGGTCACGACAGACCTGAATTGTATTTGAAAGGGTGACCTGGAGGTGAAAGGCTCTATCAAGAAGCCACTTCTGTTCAAATGCATATTAAATTAGAGAGGGGCCAAAGAGACAATGTTAAGACCCAGATCAAGCTTAGACAAGACTTTTGGCTCAGCTGCATGGACAATTCTTGTATAATTTCTACCCTAAATGATTATGAACCAAAAAATACATTCTTATGGATTTTGGGTCTGACCTCAAGCCAAAACTAGAAACGTGAGTCTGAAGGAGGACAGTCCTTGCTCTGTCTCCTCCTCTCTGTTCCTCATGTAGAAGCAAACATGCACATACACTCAGCTCCGTTGTTTTTTGACCTTCACAAGTTCTGAAATCTGTACTTGCCTGAGTTATTAGAATAAAGCAGTGGGACTGAGCAGGGTCTTGGGGCATTACCTCACCTCAAGCTTTGCTGGTCTCACTTGGCTCTGCCTATCTCAAACACCACTTGTGTGTCCCCACCAGACGACCCACAGAACAAGCTTTAGAAATCCTATCTTGCTCACTTCTCTGCTACTGAACAGCACTGGCTCTACAGAAAGAGGGCTCTTCAGAAAAGACAGAGAAGATTTGTGGCAAAAGAATTGACAGCTTTTTAGAAGAGGGAAGAAATCCTACTATAAAAGAGAATGAATGAATAAAAGAAAGCAAGAGGGAAAGAGAGTAAAGGAATGGCAGAGAGAAGCTGAGGTGGTAACTATTACTTATTCTCTTGCAATTAAAGCAAGAAAATTAGGTTATGAAACAGAAATATCTAAATGACGATATTTTCACTGGAAAATTAAATTTAGCTCTGGTCTGGTTCTGAGGGTTCTCTCAGCTGAAACGCTCCCAGTAGCTGTACTGAAGGTTTTAGCACGCCTTGGTGCTGTTCCTTAGGCAGCCACTTGCTTGCTGTGTGACAATACACAAGTCATTTAATGCCTTCAGGCATCATTAATTGCTGCTTATATGCCTGCAAATATATTAAGGTCAAGAATTCTTGTTCAACTATTCAATTCATGGCAGTATTAATAGCTTTGTGCTTTACCACTAACTTTTAATTATACCTCTGCAGAACCCTCGGACCAAGGAACACAGATTTTACAAGTACATAAATAAGGCCCAAAGACATTGCCTGCCTCTCCTCTAATTACAAAGGCAAAGAGTGGTAGACTAAAAACAATGGCCAGGAGTTATGGCTCCCTGTCCCCTAATTTCCTAGGAACTCTTGCAGTTGGACAAACTGTGTGTAGGCAAATCAAACTCTTTAACTACCAGTTTCTCTAGTCTCTCAAATAATATATATCATAATTCACTATTTCTTACTAAATAAGTAGCAGCTGGTAGAATATAAAGTCATTAGGCAGAAGACCAAAGGCAAACAAAATGAAGTGTTTTTTAAATTAGCTTATGCTGCAGAACTCACGGCCACCAGATTCTGGCCAAAACACAGGTGAACACAAAGATCAATTAGATAAATTCAAAGAAAAATTATGTTATTACACTCAAAGCAGTGAACACAACTTCTTGAACAGAAAATCCCCAAATTACACATTATCAGAAGTCTTGCTCTCTTCTTAGTCGATCCCTTAGCATCTGCAATGAGATTCTGAGCCAAATAGATCTTGGGATTGATGCAGCATCACTGATCTTATTTTCCAATTACACCTTAATTTATGCTGCAGAATGGGAGTTCCGTAGTTCCTAAAAAGGTAAGGTGTTGATTGGTGGTCAGAAGTATGTATATTCCTACAGTTTAAACTGTCTTCTCTAAAAAGAGATGAGACAAATTATTCTAAGGTAGGTCCTGCTCTATTATAAAGCTTTCAGCTCAACAAGCCATAAAACAAAGAGAACCACAAGCAGGACATCAAAGGTAAAGGCCCATTTTACAGATGTAAAATATTTTAAACAGGCCCCTGAGTGTCTTTTCCCACCTACTCAGAACACACCCAGAACATTGGATCAGTTGGACCTATTAGAGGACCTGTAAGGGTTGCTTTTATTTTACGTAGATCTGCGTGGAGTGAGAAACAAAAAACCACACCCAGATGGAAACTGCAAACCTGCTCAGTCAGGTGGAAGGAAACAACACTAAATGTGTCATTCAAAGGCTAGGTGGCCATCCACTTGCTTGAGAAGAGACGAAGGCTGTGGATGGACATTGTGCACATGCTCTACCAGGGACTGCCAAGCTCAAAACCAAACCAGCTCTTTCTGTTCACCCTCCTGGCACAGCCTCGCCACAGGCAGAAGCTGTCCATGGTCATTGGTCTTTTTCTGTTCCTTTGCAAGCTGAGCCTTTCTTTTCCTTCCTTGTACCCAGGGCGAGCAGCAAGCACATCCGAGGAAGAGATAAAAATGAAAGCCGATAAACAGGAACACAAGTACACCAACAGAGATTAGAGACTGTACAGCGCACGTAAATGCTGAGGGGAGAGACAGCATGCAAATACAGAACAGAACTGACCCTGGCATTGTCTTGCTGACCCATGATTCATCCACAATGAGAAGAACAGATCTTCTTGGCTTTGTCCTACTCAGAGATAGCTCAGCACAACATTTTGTACCAAACTGTGGGATGTTTTCTCCGAGCTTTACATCTAGCAGTATTTATTGTCTGCACAGTGCTATAAAAGCTACAATGTAATGGACATTTTGGAAGAGTCTGCCGTTACAACTGAAAGCACAACATATCATGCCTTTTGCAGGGCATTTTATCAGCATCAGTTGTATCTGAAACTTTTTTCTCCAGTATTCCCCTACTCATACTTGGCCAATAGGTGTCCTGGGCTGCACCAAAAGCAGTGTGGCCAGCAGTCAAGGGAGGTGATTCTCCCCCTCTACCCTGCCTTTCAAACACCACCTGGAGTGCTCTGTCCAGTTCTGGGGCCCCCACCATAAAAATGACACAGAACTGCTGCAGAAAGTCCAGAGGAGATCATGAAGATGCTCAGAGGGATAGAGCACCTCTCCTGTGAAGAGAGGCTTAGAGAGCTGGGGTTGCTCAGCCAGGAGAAGGAAAAGCTCCAGGGAGGCCTTATAGCACCTTCCAGTACCTGATTAGGGTGCCAAGACAGCTGGAGAGGGACTTTTGACAAGGGCATGTAGTGCAAGGACATTGGGGAATGGCTCAAACTTAAAGAGGGCAGGTTTTGATTAGATATTAGTTAAAAATTCTTTACTGTGAGGGTGGTGAAGCACAGGTTGCCCAGAGAACCTGTGGCTGCCCCATCCCTGGGAGTGTTCAAGGCCAGGTTGGATGGGTCCCTGAGCAACCTGGTCCAGTGGAAGGTGTCCCTGCCCATGGCAGGGTATGGGAATGAGATGATTTTCAAGGTCCTTTTCAACCCAAACTATTCTGTGGTTCTGTGGAATTGGTGCAGATGATGTCACCCTGTGCTCTGCCTGTCAGACCAAACAGCAGGACAGGAAACTCTGCCTGTATTTAGAGTCCCAGAATCTCAAAGACAATGCCTCCCCTGCAAGCACACCCTGGGCACCACCATTTTTTACCATTTCCAACAGAAAGAATATTTAGTTCTCGCAGAAGATCAAGGACTCAAGATACAGCACAGCGCTGTAAGAAGTAAGTGACAATCTCAAGTGGACCCACCAGGGCATTACTAAACAAAGGTATGGTAGGACTCAGAAATAGGATATTTCCCACTCTAAACAGCAGCAGCTGACCCATATGACCAATGGTTGATTTAGGTTAGAGATTTAGGCAGTTTCTGCATGCTTTTTCCTCTATGTGTGTATATATATACCTTTATAAGGATGCGTGTATGAAAAAATGCATCTTTAAGTACAAATATTTTAAACTTGTTTTCATTCTTCTCCTCTGTATCTGTTACAGCTGTCTGTAATGAACAACAAAGGAATTTGTTCTGAACTGTAAATATAACAGATCAACATTTCATCCTTGTTCTCCTAAATATTGCATCATCACTGACGGTTTTCAGGTTGAATGGCCAAACCCTGGAGTGACTGGCCAGTTCTCTAACACATGTTACTATGATAATCCTGGCAGCAGTGGAATGGGGAAAGAATTGGGAGGATAAAAGTGAGAAAACAAGGCTTGTCCTCTTGTTCCAACTACAGACCACACAGCAAGGCAGAAACCAACTCCACACAGCAGCAGCACAGTCAAAGTCTTGCACAAAACTTTGGCAGACAACTCATGGGCAAAGAAAACTTTTGGTGAACTTGCTGTGTTTTTCCATAGTTTCCCTGACAGTTTCCTCCCCTCCACACTCCCACACACCACACTGTGAGTCGGAGAAAGTCCGGAGCTATACTTTAACTTCGGATTTCTCTGAAGGAAGGAGGTTGCTGCTATCTCTGATAGTTGGAACCTGATCCTGTCATCATTAACTTTCTCAGAGACTCTTCATTTGTTGAATATTGGTCTGTAATAAGAAGCAGGAAGGATAGGCATTTTTATAGCAACTACCTGCCAGCAGATTTCAATTCTTTATCCCTTCAAAATCCCACATCTGTCCATGTCTCCAGGCACTAGTGGAAGAAGCTCTGCATTAGTTATTTTTATTATCAACATAAAAATCTTTCCATTTATTTATTTATTAAGGAAAAAACCCCAGCTATCTACAAAACTCAGTTCATTTTGTCCTTAGGCAGACATTTAAAGCTGTCTGCCAACATCTTTTCTTAATAAAAAAAATAAGCTAAAGTCTTTATTACACACTGTGTAACAGAATGTGAGCAGCTACATCCACCCAGCTGAGACATGCGCCATCCATCTATCAGAAAAGGTTGCTGTGACTGGAAGAGGAAACATCTAAGGAAGGTGGTCCTATACATGAACCTGGCCACTGATGGTGCACCAGCCAGACCCCCCAAAAAACCCACTCTGAGGCTAGGTCTTTGCTTTTGCCTCTTAGATTGTGACACGATGAGGGCTGAAAAATATATCCCAAACTACTTCTGTACCTTGCACAAATGCCCCTCGGACCCTCATAGTAGGTGATACATCTTTTGTCCAAAATTTTGTGGCCTATATCTTTAGGAGTGTGGTCCCTGAAAAACAGGAAGGATTTGGAGCCCTGGCTGGGATATGTGGCAGAGCTGCAGCCTGCACTCTTTCTAGGCTGGTGACTGGCATGTTAAACCCAAACAACACATCTCAGACTGACACAAGATGAAGCACATTAGGCAGATGGCATGTTTTCTCTGCACAAGCCAGTGCCAGAGTATTTCCCCCTAATGATCTTCTGTTCTAGTTCTCATAGCAAAATTAGTTTCAAAGCAAAAAGAAGCAACAACAACAACAAAAAGTATGTAACATGATGAGAGCAAAGATTACTATGTGGGAAAAATATCAACAAGAACGGGGTTTTGTTCTTTCAATTCCATGGCTTTTATTTATATATATATATATATATTGTTTATAAAAACAAACACCCTACTTTGTCAGACTTGAAAAGTCAAAATTTACATTTAAATGGAGGCTTTTAGCCATTTTTTTTCTCTCTCCCTCATCTCTTGAATGCAGAGTACAAAAGATTAAAACCTCTCAATTTTCCTATCTGGAAGGATAACAGGTGAACTTTGCATTCTGAGAGCTATTCATTTAGTGAACAATGTGCAACTCGGCAAAGACCAAAGCCCAGCTGATCAAGGGGAAAAGAGCACTGGCCACTAGGCCTGACACGGATTTGCTCAACAGCTGAGACCAGGAGAAGCTGTGATCCCATTGTGTCCTGTTCCCAAGCAGGAAATTATGCCAAATACAGCTCCCTGAGGGCAACACCTACATTTCCAGATGTACAGTGGATCACTATCCAACCGAAAATCACCACAATTTTAGAGATTTCAGTGCTACAATAGCCCTGGTTTCATTGCTGGAACTACTGCAGATGTTTCAAATGTGAGGAGGTCTGCTTGTGAAAGAAAATGAGAAGACTTAAAACAAGTCCATAATTGCATGCCATTAAAGCCATTGTAAAATATCAAAGTGGAGGCAAATACTGTGATGACCCTTAAAGCTTGCTACCAATTACCTTCCTTTCATTTTTTTTTCCTTTTCTTTTTTCTTGTTTACTTCCTGGCCAGGAAAATAAGTACTGGTTTTAAGCAGGGAGTCTATCAAACAAGTACAAGTGCAAGCAACGTGCTCCGATAATGCCATCTTAGTCCATGGAAAGGTGTAGTAGCAGCTCATTTAATTCTGGGCTGGATTTCTCCTCTCTGGCTTTTTCTAACATAGAGCTGATCCATGGTTTTGAAAGGACACCCAGGCAAAAAACTAACTTAATGTTTTTTAAAACAAGGGTTAACCACAGATCCAACCACCCCTTTGTAGGGTCTGATTTTCATTGCTTTTAACAGTTCCTCATGTCTTATACTGAGTGAAATGCATACACAAAACCCACCAACAAACCAAAAGAAACCCCAACAACCTCCCCCTCTGCCAAAAAACAGACAAACAAAAAAACAACCCACAAAAAACCACACCAATACCAATTTTAAAAGCAGAGGAAATAGTAATAACTGTTTGGAAAAGGCACAGACACAAAATCTAAATGCCTGGGAGGCAAAAGCGCTATCACTCCATACCCAGCACTAGGAAATTACTGACTCACTCTTTTTAAAGTTGCAAACAGTGTTTCTAGACTCCCGGGACCAGAACCTATCCCAATCACATTCCTGCTAGGACATGTATTCTGATGTTCACCCATCATCTCATTGGCCCCTCTGTCTTTGGAGAGTTTCCCTTTCTGTTACTCTCACAAACTGCGCAAGAATCCATTGTTTCAGCAACAAATGCTGCAAGATTTTCTAGCCATTCCCAACTTAAAAGCATTAAACACATAAAAACACAAGAGAAGAGAATATGTTAAAGCAATTGATTCTGAATTTAAGCCTTATCCTGAGATTAAAAGGGTTTTAACTGAGCCAGCAGGACAAACATCACAACATATTAAGAACCTGTGTCTCGGTTTTCTCCTCAAACAACCAGGAGCATCTGGGAGTATCTGGTTGTATCTGGAGCACTGACTTGACTGGTATCCATGTGGTAATATTCAAAACAGTCTGAGGCTGCACAAGAAGCAGATGAGCAATGCCTCCTTTCCCAAACTCACCTCTCTACAGCTGTGTCCATCCCTGTGGGTCAGCATCCTTCACCCCAAATATGACGAAGACCTTTAAGTTGGTGCTGAGATCACTAGGCCATTACTACAGCTGCTGTAATGAATGTTTCAATACACTGTGGGGAGACAGATGCTGTTCATAGACTTATCACAGCAAAAAAAGCAGGAGGCTTTTACTTCAGGTAACCCTTAGGATAAGATTTCAGCCTCCAAGTGCTATCAGCTTGATTCATCCCTGAGTTCTCCTGAAAATATACAGGATCGAATGAAACGTTCCCTTTCTTTGCCATTTCCTACCATGACCTGTTCTAACAATACTACACAAGGGTTGGTTTATTTACACATTTCTTGTGGCATCTATGCCCACAACGTCCAAATCTGACATCTGTTAATTCCACACAAGTGAACTCAGCTGGACAAGAGGATATAAAGTAATATGAAATGTCAGCCTTCATGTTCTCTGGCTCAAGCCAGCCATGTAATCAGGCACTCTTTATGATGGGCATATCATAGGTAAGCAGTGATGACAGAGTTTATCAGATACCAAAGGCCACTAACACATACTCCTGACTCTGCCTCTGCAGGAGTTTTTCAATCAGTGGTCCCAGACTTTGGCACATGGTTACCACAGCTGGTGGAAACACTAAACCTTCTGGGTTACCGTCAAGCCCCAGCAAGAATTAGCATGCCCTTGAATTAACCTTGAATCTTAAACAAGGGCAGAGCTGTGTAACAGATTGAAACAGGCAGTGCTAACTGGCTGCACACACGTGAGCTTTGGGACAGAATGGGGCCAATAAAGCTAAAATACTGACCCCTTCCTCCTGCTCGTCCTGCTGAGGACTGGACAGGGCTCAGCCAGCTGCTGTGCTCCTCCAAGGTATGGCAACTCTAAGATCCCAAAGGGCCAGGCACCAACTAAAGCAGAATTAAATCTCATGCTGAATACATAACTTCCCTGGAATGGCTTCTCTGCTGTGAAGATGCATCTTCTGGGGTGGCTGGGTGGCCACTGGGTCTACACGACACTTCTCTGAGTTACCTGAAGCACTTTTATTTAAACTAGGTATTTCCGAATTTTTTGTGTTTTTTGCAACAAAAGATATTCTTGTATTCTTTTCAATAACCGATTTCTGGGGAAAGGACTTTTAGAAATACTATTAAAAGGAGAATAAACTCAGCAAACAACTGCAGTCAGGTCCCTGGTCCAGCCTGAATATACAAAGTCCTTAGCACTGTCTCAACTTTTTAGCAGAGTACTCTATGTCTTTACATCCCCAAATTTCTCTGTACAGGAGAGATCTTCTTCACATAACTCTTCCTTTTCTTCCACCCACCCCAAAATATCCCCACAAGCCAACAACCTACAGCTTTATGGGCAGTAATTTGACAACATGACAATCTTAATCTGCAGCTGGGAAGCAGAGACATAAAGGACAGTAACAGTGAAGAGAAGCAAAGCATCATCCAAACCTGATTCCTCTTCTGTGCCAACATGATGAATTTGTACTCAAACCACCATAGCTAAAACTGCTGGGCTGCTCACCTACCCGGGAAAATCAATATCATCATAGCATGTTCTGGATGTTGGCTTTTTTTATTTTAATTTGGTTTTCTTGTTGTTTTGCTTGGTTTTTTTTCTTTTTTTGTGTTTTGGTTTGGTTTTTGTTGTTTTTTGGGGTTTTTTTTGTCTTTTTTTCTTCTGGTTGATTGGTTTTGTTTTTAGTGGTGAGGGTGTTTTTTGCTTTGTTTTCAAGGGCTCTCCAGGTTCCAGTAAATGACACTGGGTTGTGTATAAAGCTGTGGCATTTTACTCTCTAATACCAGGAAATTAATATGCACACATTTTTCAGTTTTTTATCTTATGACTAGAAAGACTGAATCAAAGCATCAAAAGGAAAGAAAGTGGGCTCTTTTTCTTGCCTAAGTTTTCTGGGACTCAATAATATTGTCGGTTTCTGTTTCTCTCCTGCTTCTATTTTGTCTTAAGGCTCTGCATCTTGGAAGACTGTGAAGCTGCTGTGTGATTTTTATCTCCATGATTAAAGTGTTACACTTTATTGAGCTCTTTGCATCAGCACCAAAATCTGCAATGCAGGATTTTACATAACACTTCATTTTCTCCTCGCACCATTACTGTTATTAACCTGGTGGCAATAAACAGAAAATACAGCTCGGCTCATGATGTACTCCTGAGTTCGTGTGTGTGTGCATGCATAACAGGAAAGGAAAAAGAAGAAAAAGAATGGAAATGAAAGGGCCTCCACCCTCTGAAAGACTAGGAATGGCTGCACAAACTTGTCTTTTCCTTAAAGAACAACCTCAGCCTTTCAGAGTTAAAAGGAGAAGTACTGTGCTGGAGCTTCTGCATGTAAGGATTTCTTCTAAAATAAAAGATCAAAACAGAAAGAACATCCAAACTACTTCAGAATTCTCCAACTCATTATTATTCATCATTAGACTTCTCAGATGGAAGATTTCATTGCTATCCTACTTTGGGATGTGGCACATTTCTTTGTTGAAATGATGAAGAACATGAGATCTGCCAAGAGGATACCAATAAGGGTTTGGAAACCAGCCAAGGAGCTGGATGTGCCAGCACAGATGACCTTCCCACTCCCATCAGTGGGTGAAACCTGTGTGTTTCACACATGCAAGATCTCTGAGCTCCCAGGAAAACAGTACGAGTTAAATATCCAAAGGTGTAGGAACCTTGGTTACTGATAGTTTCTCTTTTTGCTGAGGCAGAAGAGACCTGCAGGTTCTGGAGCAGAGGCCTCTAGATGTACAAGCAAGGCTACAAGAGCCATGAAGAAAGAGATGGGTTGTCTATGACCAGATGGTCACCGAAACTTGATCAAAGCCTAATGGGGGAGAGGGAAAGAGAGCCAGTGTGGGGTACTTGGCATGTCCCAGAGAGAGCCTTCAGAAGCAAAGTCAGTTTGGGTATGACCTGACAGAAATGCTTCAGGAGCTTAGGCATCATCTTCAAAATAAAATAATTAGGAGAGCAGGCTTCCTAGACTTGCTCTGCTTCTCTCCCATTTAGATAATAGAAGCTCTCCTTTTGCAGTCCTGAAATGCTGGAGGTGGGGAGCTGGGGGATATCCTGAAAACCTGCATCAAGCTGTCTTCACTCAGGTGCTGCAGGTCTCCATGAACTGCACGGTGCTGCCACGGCTGCCCAAGGCACCTCCTCCCAGGAGTGGTCAGGCAAGTCAGTGCAGAGTGGGCTCGATGGCACGGCTATAGCGTACCCTGAAATGTTCTAGTTATTTTTGAAGGATTGTTTTGTATTTTAACCCAAGAGAAATATTTTAGAAAGCTCGCCAAGCTTCTGCCCCCTACTTATGTGGGTTCCTGCTCTTTACTCTTGCTATTTATTTTGCACTTGCTCTTTACTCAGTTTACTACAGTTTGAAATATAGCAGAACATTTTTCAGTTCGTCAGTGTGTTGTTTGCTGTCAAGGAGACGAAATGTTACTACTTTCCTCTAGAGAAGTTTAGGACATGATGGATGAAATGTCACAAATAATTAGACTTTTCTTATGAATTACATTTTTTTAAACTTCTGTTTTCGTGTCAACAGGTATGTTACGGATAGGCTGCATGGAAGGACCCCGGGAAATTTTAGTTCTCTGGGAACAGCAGTAATGTAATATCTGATAAGCCAAGGAATAGCTCCAGCTGAGACAAACTTTAAAAACTTCTACTATGAAAATTTGGGGTATGAAAAATCTGAGTCCAGCAGCAGAATCAGAAAGATCCAATCCAGTTCCTGAATAGCATGGACATGGTTAGGAATTTAAAGATTGCTTGACATAAGTCTGACCTAAAGTCCATCCACTGCAGTGTTGTGTTTCTGACTGTGATGTTTTGTGGCACTGTTAAACCCTACACGATACAACACCCAGTGATAATCTAAATAACTATCAGGCTTGGAGGAAATAAAAACTGCAGTTCACTTTCACACTTTGAGCAGAGATGTACTGCAGATAGGCAGATACTCAGATTGCATAAAATTATCTGGGAGACAGACCTGAACAAACCCTCCAACTCTGAACTCTCCCTGGATAACTGATCTACACTTCATGGGCTGGGCACACATCAGTGAACACCCCCAAAAACCTGAGGATGCTGAAAAAATCTGCACAAAACAATCACAGGTAATCACACACTACTTCTTCATTGGGGTTCATATGAGTTTCTAAATCTCTCATCATTTTAATCTCTCAGTTTATAAACTGCCAGTTGTTACAGCAGTAAACACGGGATCACACGCAACGCTACAGCTGAATTACTGCTTTGAAATCTTGTATCACATGCAATGACTATAAATTGCTTGCTTTGCTAGAACGGTGGGAAGAAAGCAAAGCCGTGACAGTCTAAATCACACTAATCAATGATGTAAATCTTAACTGTATGTGTGTATCAATAATAAGGAATGCTCGAGGGGAAAAAATCAGGGCAATTGCACACCTTTAACATCTCCCTTCCATAACCAACTTACTGTAATACATTGTAGAATCATCAAGAAAATACAAAGACTAATAATGATGTGGCAAAATTTACTTAACCCCCTTGACATGGAAATAAATTCTTATTTTATCTATGGGAAAAAAAAAGTCTCCCACATGTATTTGCTAAGCAATCTCAACTGATTAGAAATGATTCAATTAAAATGGAAGCATTGCAGTGAATGACATAAAAGGATCACTGACATGTTCTTAGGAGATTTAAAATGTTATTTTTAATGCTAAAGATAAACTGTATACATGCAAATGTTTGAAGGGGAAGGGGAGCCATGAAGGTCCAGTCTTCATAAACAGAACACAACTTGTTTGGGGCTTCACACTATTTCAGATAAATCTTTTAGATATTGGTATTATCAAAACAGGGTCTGGTAAAATAGTTTTCAAATACCAGGAAAGGAGGGAGGGAGGAGAAACACACTTCTCAAACCCTTTTTTTCTTCTTCCTCAGAAAATAAAACAGTGATCATTGGCTCATCTCTAAGGATCATAAAAAAACAAAAGAAAATTGCTTCCCAATGGCTAACATGATGAGAGGGAAAAGAGGGAGCCTGAGTAGCTTCTTGACTGTGTTGCTTCCTCCCAGCAACAGCTAATGAGATTCCCTGCCAAGGTGGAACCTGCCACACATCCTCTACATCAAAGGGGATCTGGAGGATATTCTATTGCCTTTGACTACCATGCTGCCTAGTATGCTAGATAGCCACATCTGAAAGTGGCCATGACCCCCAAAAGTCACCTTATGCTCTCTGAGGAGCTTGGAAGATGATAAAACCCATAATCAAGCACTCGCTTCGCTGCTTCACAACTGTTTGTATTCTAACAGCTGTGTGCAGATTTATCAGACAGAAAAGTGGTTGCATCTCTGTCTTCCTTAGTCAGGCCCACCATAACTTACGTGGTGTAATCACTGTGCATCCTTCCTCTTCCTTCACACTGCAGCTAGAGAAAGCTCGGGAACACTGTCAGATTTTCTGCAGTGAAATCATAGAGATGCTCCCATGATGGTTTCCCAATCTATAATCTACTGTTCCACGTGCTACAGACACCACCACTGTATTCGCAGTGGGACAAGGCTCAATCAGCACCACAGATACCTGTGGCTGCTGTCCAATGTGCCTGTGCTCCCTGTGGCACTTTCTAGCTGGTCTTAAAACACTTCAGTTGACTCGGTGGGCAGGGTCACACTGCAGCCTGGCAGCCAAAGCCCAGGGGGAAAACAACTTGCCTAAGGTCGTGCAGGATGTGAGGAAAAGTCAACCAATGCGTTCAATTTCTGTCCATTATGCTGCTGCTCTTGTTTTGGAAGGGTAAGGAGAGGCTCCAGGTGCTGAACTGAAACCTTTTCCATGTTAGACCCTCTTTTCAAGCAGAGTAAAGGTGGAGGTGAAGGTGTTGTGACTACAAAAATTACATGAAGATGGAAGGTTGCTCATCTCTTTCTCTTCTACTTCTTCTGGGCAACTAATTAGTTCATGGGGAGACAGGAAGCCTTTACAGTCAAGTCCAGCTTCTAGCACTGATCAATGTGGGCAAAGGAAAGAGAAAGCAGCTAGTTTTCAGGGAAACTATTCCACAACCTTGCTATTTTCTGCACTTTTACACTTTCTGCTTCCTTCATTTTGGGCTAGAGATATAAAGAGGTATTCCAACATGAGGGCATAATTTTGGCTCCGTTCCACTCGACTGGATATCAGGATGCAGTGTCAGCTGCCTGGGAACATAGCTCCCAGTGCTCTGATGTTTTTTTGGATTTCTCTGGTTGGGTCCCAAGTCACTGTGCTCATTTATCACACATTGAAGATTGTTGTTTCCTAATACTTCTGCTACAGGGAATACTTCAGGAGGCCCTGCCTCCACTGTTTCCAAGCCAGCAGAAACAAAAGGGGCAGAAGCTTCCATCTCATGAAATGACATGTGCATTGATTTCTCAGTTCTGACATGGGCTTGGCATTTGACCTTCAACAAGCTCAGCTCCTCTCAGCTCTCACTTTCATAATGGGCACTGCAGAAACCAGTTTGTCTAATCTCCATAAATCACCACCTCCTCGTGGAAGACACTTTTCCATAGTGCATAGTAGTGCAAATTCGCTGGGATGCTGGTCAGAACAGGAACGGCTGTGCCATAAATAGCCTGCCATTGCACACGCCTAAACACAACACCCTTTTGTTGTGCTCCAGGGTGCAAGTGCAGGAGTTATTGTAATGGGAACATCCAGAAAAATGTTATTTGGAAAGGTGCTGTTTACTTAAGAAATTACCCTTGCTTTGTATTTAACGTTTCATACCTAAGGTTCAATCAATGCAGGAAATTCTCCTTCTATTCTCGTATCTCAACAATAATGATGCAAAAGGTCATGCAACATATCATCAATAAAATACTGTCTCTTGAAAATCAGTTTTCAGATAGTCAAATTATTTTTGAAATAGAAGTGTCATTCTTTAACCCTGTCAGGAAGTTAGAGGCACAACATTCGGTTTCCATTTAAAAATCAAAGTGTAAAAGGGTAAGGGGAAAAAAAAAATGTCCCAAAAAAATCACTAACACAAATGTCATTCAGGCCTGGCAAAAAAGAACAGAGAGATTAAATGTTACCCTTTATAGTTTGCAACCCAAACAGAAGATCACTGAGCTAGAGCATGACAATAAAATCTATTGCACATATGCAAACTACCCAGTCAAATCTCCAGCTCTCTCCAGGCTGGAAAAAATAACCAAAGGAAAAAGAAACAACGAAACATTAGAACAACTGAAAGAAGAAATAACACTTCAAAAACCTTTCTGTTTCAACCACATATAATAAGCTGTTCCTGATACTGGGGAAAGTCTGAGGGCTGGATGGTTTTTTTTCCTTTTAACGTGGGATTTTTACTCTGACAATTTGTCCTTAATGTTACTTGAACATAGGTTACTCCAGCTGCACACCAAAATATACTGGCTTGGAGTTTAATTTTGAGACACTTAACATTACATTTTCCCAAGAAATGGTTGCTCTTCTCCTGAATTTGATGGCTCATTGAGCTTCCAGGTAAGAGCTGGTTTTACAGGGATATGTCTCTGTACGTTCTTTACAGTCCTTATAAAACTGCCTGGTGAGCCAGAGCACTGATTGCCTGGGGAACTTTTGGTAGGGGTAGGTTAATCTATGTGACCTCCATAGTTCATCTGAAACTGCTGCACAACTTTCTAAAGAGCCATCTTTATTTCCTCCTCATCCGCTCCTCGGCTTCTCAGTGACTCCCAGCACACACTTTCTCAAGGATAGCTGGAAACAAACACAGAGGTGAACATAAACACATTTCTTCCTGTGAGAACATTTGCAGGGGTGTAGATAAAGACTCAGGGCTGCCCACTAACACACAGAGTCCCTCGTGTACCAGTCCAAGTGCAAAACCACAAATATGTGCAACACAATGATTGGGCTCCAGCAGAAGCAATTCTATTCCCACAAGAAATACAATTCAGCTGCTGGGAGGGGTGTTTTATTAGCACGGATCTGTCCTTTACAGTAATGATAATAATTTGTCTGGTCTCTGAAAGGACCAGCAGATACCATTCATTCCAGGTTAAAGTCTTTTTCCTATATGCTAATGTGTTTGATTTTTAAGCTGATGATGGGTAGTCTGTCAAAGTTATTTCAATGCAGAGCAAAGGGGCAGCTCTACACAGCTTGGAAGCCCTTCCTTCCCCATCCTCTGAAGCAGCATTAATCAGGATTGCTGCCTAAGCCATGGAGCATTTTGTAACTCTACCCAGCCTTCTTCCCACCCCTTAACACCTCCTCTGCTCTTTCCCCCCACCCCATCAGCGCTGCTCCCCCAGCACAAATTGCACACATCTGTACAAAGGACAAGCGGAAGAATAAGGTGACAGTTCTTTAAGGAAAGAATAAAAATGCAAATTAACAAACACCAAATTTGCTGTAAACATTAAATACTTCAGACATGAAACCTTCTGTGCTACAAGAGTGCTTTCAGCATTATCTATTCACAGCAGTTCCTCTGCTCCTGAGGGTCATAAACACTGAGAGATGGAGCCAGCAAAAAAGCTCTAGTTGAAATTCAGCTCACAGCAAAAGCAATTTCCGAGTGTGCAAAGTGCTGTCAGCAGGCCTGATGTTTGTGTATGAAATATAGACAATATGACTGGCCCATCGGCAGTCACTGTCAGCCTGATGGATGGGGCCTGAAAAGAAGTAAAGCGGCTGCCGTTAGGGCCCAGTCTATCAGATGCCTGATGGAGATTCGGGGGCTTAATAGAGGTAAAAGTTTCTTCTAATCGGACAAAATTTCCAGCGGTGATCACAAAGAAAATAAAAGGGATAGTGATGTGATACGAGGGCACAAGCAAGGCTTCCCTGGCTCAGCCACAGTACAAAACAGAAGAGGAAAGCGATGCGTTCTCACTACGGAGGAAAATTGGTGTCTTTGTTCTTGGATCTCCACTGTCCCAGAACAGACAGCACAGCCCTACAGCTCACTGTGTGCACGAGCGTCTGTGGGAGTTCCCCACTGCCCAGACCCCTGGCAAAATGAAAACATCATTCTGCAACCACCCTGGTGCCCTTCACAGCATACCTGTTGCTGAGACAGAGGGGGGGCTGACGGACACAGCACCGCACCCATGCAGAAAAATCTGTGAAACAGCCAGTTCAAATGTCCTTGCTCCTTTTACCATTTGGAAACTAGAGTTCTTGCTATTTCCTTTTGCCCCCAAGGTTGTTATGTGGGTAAAACTTCATGCGCAGTATGTGTGGTCCATTTCCAATAAAAATACAGAGGGCTGAACTCCACATCATACTTCATGCTACGGGGCCCTCAGCTCACGAAGTCAATCAAAGACCTTCAGGCAGAGAAAGTAGAGACCATAGAAAAAAGGCACGGCATGGGTCAGAGCACTCGTGGTGGTTCAGTTATTAATACTTGCGCCAAAACACCATGAAAATCAAAAGGCTCTGTTGAAAAAACGCTGACCACTTCAATAAAGATGGAGAGCAATTAGAAGTGAGCTTGTGCTTCAAAGGCCACGAACCAGTCTGCAGCCAAACTGTATATATTTTGAAACTAAATAAACCCACAGCTTTGATCCATCTGTATTTGCCAAGGCAAAGAAGGGCTGACAGCTCGTGACTTTTGCCTCCCTTCAGGTATGTGAGAAGGCAAGTTCACAGCATAGGGAAAGGCAGAATTACTGCAGGTTTTCACTCCAAAACAGGACTGTCAAGCAGAAGAAATACCAATAAATGCTTAAATTTCTTAAGCAAAACCACCGTAAGAATTGAGGCAAAATACAGAACAGGAAATTAAAAGTGTGCACAAATGGGAAACCTCTCCAGGTCTAGCAGTCTGTCTAACATTTTGGAAGCAGCAATATATTTCCACAAGAAACCATAGCCTTCCTTTTCACTGGGACTTTCTGCTTTTCACCCCATCATTACAAGCTCTTCCTTGATCAGAAATAGAGCCAAGAGTGGCTACTGGGGGTATTTGGAGAACTTATAAATGGTCGTTTCTTTGCACCAGTGTTTAAATAGATCTTCAATGGGAGAAGCAGCAAATTTTCAGTACTCTAAAGGGTCATAGTCATCATACTCTACTCAGGCTCAAAAGGACAGAGTATACTTGATTAGCTCCTACCTGACCTTCCAAACATACAACCTACTACAACAACCTACTGGTTTCTAGTGGTTTCTCTCACCTCAGGCATGCTCTCTACAGCTGGAGTTGTTCTTCCCTGAAAAACCTCTCCCCAAAGAGATCCATTCCTGCTCTCAGGCTGGGAGCTGGTCTTCACACTTTGGTGTTTCTATGGCACTCTGTGGGGCTTTTCTCCTGGAAGCCAGTTTATTCTGCCCCAGACTCAGCTGGAAATTCCGCATCCCAAAGCTCCAGTTTAGAACTTTGTCACAAGGGCTGGCTGTTTCCAACTTACCGAAGGGACACAGGAGCAGGCAGGACTCAGCTGGAGCCTCTGGTAGCAAAGCAGCTCCTGACATTAATATCCTTTAGCACAGGCTCCAGAAGAGCTGCTAACAGCGAGCTTTTAAAAAAGATTGCTGCGTCTTTAACAGGTTTTAAACCAAGCCCCTTTACCCTATTACCAGCACCTGATGAAAACCACTACCCTATTGAACTCACCAGCGGGCCATTAGAAGTGTGTCAGATTATATTAACTAGGCAATTAAAAAAAACACCCAACCAGCAACAACAAGGAGCAGCAACTCGGTGTGCGAGGAGAGCCTGTCTGTCGTTTTGTAAATCCCCAAATTAGTTTTGAAAGGCCACTTTCAGCCTGGAGTTAAGGCCAGATTTAACCTCTGTGTTGTCTGCAATGGGCTGAATCTCTGCAGCGACCTGATGAAACTGATTATTTATGATAAGTGACTGACATTGGAACACTGCCCAAAAGGCGAAGGAGTGAAAGCTGCTGTGACCCTAAATGAGAAGATTTTCTTTGATCAGCTCACATAAACTTCTAAAAAAATTATGACTTTTGGTTTCATGCAGGAGATCAAATAATTAAACAAACAGATGTGCAGTTATTAATAACAAAAGGTGTTGCATGAGGGAAGCATTCAACCACAAACAAGCCATTTATTTTAAGACTTAAGTGTTGCTGAAATTCCCAATCAGAAGAAGAAAGAATGATTTTTAAGTGTGGTGTGGGAGGCATTTTAGAGAACTGGGGGTAATTTAAACCAGAATATGCTTTTTTGATGAGACTGCCAAAACCAAGATGCCTCTAGATAAAAAATAAAGCAAAAAAAGAAAGTTAATTTACATACAGACAGAGCTGTCAAGCGAGTCATCAGCAAAGAGAGGGATAACAAGTCTTTGGGTAACAACTCCCTTGTTAGGAAGATGGCAGTGAGAAGCAGGATCAAGGGAGAAGGAAAGTCACTGTACAGATGTTTTAAAGGAACAGTTAGCATTTTCTGTGGCTTAGAGGGCTGAACATTGCAGCTGCCTGCTCGGTGCAAGTACAGAAACCACCTGCATGAAGAATGTGTGCATAGCTGGGGAAATAATTGAGTAATGTCTTCTATTTCTGTTCAGCACCCAAGGGTCTGAGCAAGGAGTTTGGGTCTAGACTCCAGTCTCAATTTTCCTCAGCTTTGTGCTGTTGGGGAAGGGCAGGAAGGATGTTATTTTGAGGGCTGAATCTGTCTTTACCTCTCCAGGATAGTCAGAAGTGACTTGCAGAGGCACTGGGGAAAGAGTCACAGGCCCTGTCCAAGAAATCTCAAGGAGTAACACACACCCACACATACTCCTTGAGTGTTGCTGGATGAAAAGCCTGTGATAAGAAAAATCAATGAAAACCCCAGGTGGTTCCCCCATAAGAGCTGCAGAGAGCAGATCTCAGCCCCTCATTGACATGGCAGCTGCTCCTTGTCCCTGGTTACAGGCCCACAGTGCCACCAGCAGCACAAGGATGCTGATATCCAAGATAAGGAGGGCAAGGTTCCACAGCCCCAGCCAGAGGCACGTCTGGGGTTGAGCCACCTCTCCTTCCTTACCTTAAATACCAGAGGCTTTCATACTATTCCCATTCCTTCTGTCTGTGTGGATGCAGCAAACCTCACTCGCAAGCACAGATCCAAGGGGTGGGATCTGTCTGCTGGAGTGTGGCTTATTCCCAGGGGAGCAGAGAAGGTGGAATGAAAGTGCTGACCAATTCCACCTGCAGGCCATCAGCTGAACTGGAATCTCATCGTTTCTTTGATTTGCAAATCTCTTCTGCCAGCTTTACCATTCCCTACCAAACTCTTTCCAGAAACCTGAGAGCCATCATCCTTTTCCATTCCTTTAATCAAAGATCCTCCAAGAATTGTGACCGTTCTGAGAAGATTTGATGAAAAAGAGATTAAATTCAAGTGGAACCCCTACTTATCCTCCACCGCTATGGATCTGTGGCATGAGAAAGGGACAGATTGCTGGGCTTAAGTAGTTTTATATTCCAGAACAGAAACTATGGACTATCCCTCAGTATCTCAGCCATGATGGGAGAAAACAGAGATCCCAAGAAACAGCACAGAGCAATCCATAAAACCAAGCCACTGGCTGTAATAATCACCTGCTTTTCGTGGAACTCAGGGTCACACTGATCACATTGCAAAACCATTGATTTTTCTCCATCGGTTCATTGTTCTGACTCACTGAATTGGTGGCTCACCTGTGAGCTGAGTGGGGACTCAGGCCCAGCTGATGTTTTCCTGGAGTGTTCAATAGAATGTGAGTGCCTCAGCCAACCCTCACGGGAAGCCTGGCAGAAAAACACGATCATCACATTTTGACTGGTATCAACTGGAATTCTGCCTCTGACACAGGGAGTAGGTGCAAGCAGCCCATGTCCTCCAAAACAAAAGAGCTGGGTGAAGTGCTACTGCCTGAGCCTTTCCAGATAAAAAAGGGATATGACAAAGCACATGATTTTTCAGGAAAAAAAGAAAACCTTTTGTCTAGAAGTAAATATTTTAGGCATAAGCATATTTTTCTCTTCTTATATGCTACCAAAATAAATCCTAAAACTGTGCTTAAGCTAAATATCACACAGAGAATTTATTTTAATAAAAACTAAAGTATGTATGGCACTAGCTTTACAAAGAAGAAAAACCCTAGGACCAGAACTCTCCCAGTACTGTTTTAACATGGCCATTTATTTTCATGTATGTGTTTGTGGTACAAAGCATTGTACATGCTGCACAGAATTGTCCCTTTGTGACCACTGAATATTTGAGTAAATGCGACTTCAATGTGATAGTGGGTTTCTTCATGAGAGTACAGAAAATAGCTCTTAGAACAGAGCAAAGTGGTTTTTTTTAAAAAAAAAAACACAGCAGGGTAAGAAACAACTTGGCTGGCTGTGGGGGTGGACTGGCTAATCTAGCAGAGTGTTCCTGTCTCTGTCGTCCAAGTTGCTACAGAAATGACAAATCTACCCGAAAGCCAGCCCAGGTGACTCACAATTATCTGCATTTCCCCACCGTGATTGCGGTGATGTGGACTGAAGATGAGATGGGGTTGAGTTTCAGAAAGCAACGTGTCCCCACAACTCACACCGACTTTATCTTCCAGAAAATACACAGAGCTCAATGCATTTGGTCTTACAGCTATATAGGAAACCACCAGCAAATGTTTCAACAATATATCCTCAGGGAACAGAGGTGCTCAGCCAGGAGAAGATTCCTGGTTCCAGTGGTCTACATATATCCAAGACATGCCTTTGACTGATTCACACAGACAGAAAAATGACCAGTTCTTTATGGCACATGGCCTTTCCATCCTCTGCATGACCAAAACAGTATCAGGATTCAAGACAGATGCCAAATTATGAGGTTGGGGTTGGTGAGACACATGCACACATGACAGGGAGGTGGCCATGGGAGCTGAAACTGCCTGGCACATCCACCTAGTGCCACAGTGTCTCTGTGCAAACAGATGCTTCGCTCCTGTGCAACCCCCTTCCCTTCATCAAGGTTTTATATCACCCTCCACTAAAAATCATTCTCAACGTTTTCCTTACTCTGACCTCGCCGTACAAGGAAACGGCAGCACCAGTGGTAATAAAACGTGTCCTTTAGTTTCAGAGGTCTGCCTTCCATTTAAGCTATGGAAATGGGAAGCAGCAGCTGCTGATGGCTGTATAAACACAACTGTCCACAGAGCATAACTGGCACTCTGCTGAACTCATCTCTGCAAAATAATAGATGTGGCTGGTCTGATGTGATAATACTTGATTGATTTACCCGCATGGTATTTAAAACGTGGCTGATGTGACCCTTTTGCTCCAGTCTACCCATGAACCACAGATTTAAAATCCACACATTGAGTGGATTTGTTGGAAAGCCGGAATTCACAAATCAAAGAGGCTGTTAAGGTTCAATAATATGGTTACATGATGAATGTAAAGCCAGAGCCCATCGCATGCTAAGTGTGTTGGATAAAAAAGCATCTCAACAATATCTTAGTGTGATCCCGGTTCTTTCCTGCATCATGACCCTTACCAAAGTTTACCAAAGCTGTGAAGCCCAGATTTACAGACATACCAATACAAAGAGCACAACTAAATAAAATTTCTTCTGAACATGCATCCAAATGTTTGAGTGTTTATTCAGATTTCACGTGGACTTCAACCCCGGCCAGGCTTAAGCCCTCATTAACAACTGTGACTCCAATCCAACATTACCCAGTGGCTGTGCTTGACAGCCACCAGTGCTTAGCAAGTCTGTAGTTCTTTATGTCTTGGAGTAGTGCATCATTTAATTTGTCCATATAGCTCAAATGCTTGCTTTGATATATAACTGAAAGGATCAAAGGAATCGCTCACGACTGTTGCTCAGTAAGGCACCTACCAACACGTTTCCAAGAGCTACAGGCAATTTAGGGGGAGGATGTGGTGGGAATTGTGGGTAAACAGCAGCAAATATTAAAATGAATTAGAGGAAAACAAATGTTGCAACCACAGCAACAACAACAAGGAAAAAGCAGGTTTGTTGTTTTTGGTTTTTTGTTTGTTTGTTTGTTTTTTTTTTAAACCTGACTGGATTAAAATTTGTTTCCACTAAGCAAAAAAAAAAGAAAACCTAAAAATTCTCAGTAAAAAAACCTACTGATTGGAAGTATTTGGAAGTATTTGGAAGTATTTATTTATTCCTTCTTTGTGAGTTACAAAATAAAACACTACCAAGGGAGAAACTGGGTATTTGCTTTTTTTTACCCTTGACAATCATAAAACCACATGTTCAGACAAACCTTTTAGCTAAAGAAAACCTTTCTCTCCTCCCTGTGTTTCCCGCATGCATACTCTCTATTATTCACTCTTTTCCATCAATAACTTCCAGCACTTGGAATTTATGTGCAGTGTTTAATAAGAGCTGCTGTGAATGTCGAAAGTATCTTGGTAAGATGTTATGTGTCAAAAAGCGATCATGTTACCGTGTGATGGATTAATATGAAGAAACAGCTTGAAGGCAAGGTATTAATCTTTTTTTTTTTTTTTTTTTTAAATGACAACACTAATACATTTGTTTCAGTTCTGAAATTAATTTCCTAATAGTAAGAAAGGTCAAAATGAACGAGAGGCATATGAGCCTTTTTGTCATCTTTGACAAATTATCCAAAACAAGCCTGTCAAATCAAAAGGGATAACATTTTGAGTAATAAATGTTAGTACTGATTAACTGGTCAAAGTTAATTCTTTCCAGGAATTGCCATATGCAAAAGGCAGGAATTCATTCATTTGCTTTGTTGTTTTTGGGGGGTTTTTTTATAATTTTTCTATCATGTTTTCAACATAGTTTTCTTGGAAATAGGCCTACCCGGTGTTTTCTGGGAACGATGTCTGTTGGATGGTACAAACCGAAAGTGGTATCTTCTGCAGTGCTCAGATGGGTATTTTTGAAGTAATTTGAAAGATAAGTGAGATATTAATCAACAGAAAAGGGAAGGGGCTGTTTTGCAATTCTGACTGGTTTTCAGATGCTTTTCAACGGGATTATCATGAGAGTTTCTCCTGAGAGAACAACTCTCCTGAGTATGCAAAGATTTAACATCCACTGACAGAAAACTGAAATTTAAATCTAGAAAAAAGAAAGATCTTCATTATGACTGCTTCCAAACTGGTAAGGCTGTTGGGTTCTCTAGGGCTGGGTTGCTCTTCTGGGTATGTTTAATGTGTTCAGAGGCTTTGAACTATTAGAAACTCCTTAGGATGAGACTGGGGCAGAGAAACCACAGTTCTCTCAGGGGATTCAAGGATCTAGCCAAGGGCAACAGCCAACAAAGTCCAGCAGTTGTTATGGGCTCTTCACCTTTGCCACCTATGGGACTTCTTTTGAAAAGAAAAATGGTCCTTTCATCCTATTTCACAAGCACCAAACTCTGTGGGAAAGATGTAAGTTATACTCAGTAGGCCCCAAAACTGTGGAACAAATTGTTATGAACAGCTGGTTATAAAACCAGCATACACATAATTTAAATAGAATTTTAGGAGTCCGTATTTCCCAGGTGAAAATCCAGCCTGGCTCTCCAGGGACCAGATGTGATTCATAAGATGCGACTTGCTGGCAGAGTGTCTGCGTCACAAAACAATGACAAACTTGTCTTGCTTCTCCAACAATACCAGCTGGGCTAAGGAAAATTATTACCTCTTCTCCTAAAAACCTTGGGGCTTTTCTATTCTGAAACCATGGCAGCCACAGTAACATTATACCTCATGCCACGAGAAGACCTTAACATCTCCCAGAAGCCTCGCTGCGCAGCCCAGAAAATCTTTTCTATATTTTTGTGAGGTGATTTCACAGAACCTGCAAGTGCTGCACACAGGCATCGCTGTGCAATAGTGTGCAGGGCACACTTAATGGCCTGAGAAAGGGCTGCTCGTAATTTAACCCACACAATCACCATCATTTTCCTGGATAAGCAACATTTTCAGCTTCATGCTGCCTTTCTGTCCTCTCTTGGCTGCTGCTGTGTATCAATTCCAGGGAATCCGGCGCAGTTTCCAAGTCAAACTGAATTACAAACTCTGACATCCAGCCCACAGTGGATACCACTGGAGGCTGGGCCCACCAGTGCCCACAGAAGTACCTGAGTTGCTCCAATAACATGTCCTCCACCACTGCACAGCCTCTCATTTAGGATCTTGTACTAGAAATACCCTCTTAGTGATCTCTACAGAACTGAAGAGTGGGCCATGGCCCTGACAGCAAATATCCAAAGAATTTCTCTTTGGATACAAGAGAAAACTGTGCCAGTTCTCAGGCATTTAGAAAAATGGGTCCCTTTTTCTGTTTTAATTGGAAGACTACTCCAGAAATCTAAAAAAGAAACCCCATACTAAGGGAAGTTTCCCCCTTAACTTATTTCTGTAAACTTACACTGCTAAACCTTTGGTCAACACTAAATAAATCCTTTTCTCTTTGGGGCTTAGACAAGTCAAAAAAGATCTGGAAGAGAGCACAGAGCTAGGTGACAGGGAGGGGGAGAAATATGCTGAATTCTGATAATTGCTCTTCTCAGAATAAAGCGTTTCCAATTTATTACAGTTGGAAGGATTTATGCAGCATAGGGAAAGCTATATCAGTCCATACATATTAACACAAGATTGGGCTCTCTATTATATCAACACTTTTCCAAAACAGGCAGCAGCATGACTAATCTCAAAGCTCCAAAAAAAAGACTCCTCTTTCTTTGGCCTCTCAAATCTTCCAAATATTTTTAAAATATGCTCCCTTCTCTTCACCTCCTCCTGATACTAAAAAAACCCCATGGAAACCACAAACCCCAAAAAACAACAATAAAAAAACCCAAAACACGCACACAAAAAAAAAAAAAAAGAAAAGAAAAAAAAGACAAAAATCCCTGAGAAGAATTTGAAGAGCTTATTCAAAAATAAAACACAAAGATAAAACCTCCAGTGGTAGATTCTTTCTAACTGGTGAATTTATTCTGAACTCAGTGCAGAGCACTGAGTAAAATAAAGGTCAGACCCTGTGCTGGGAATTCCCCTGACCTTTCAGGCTACATCCATCATTGGTATTACACAGAATTTGCCATTTATCACACCAAACAGAGAGCAAATCTTTAACTCCTTTTCTCTTCCCAGCAGTACAGACCCAACAATTATTCAGATTTTAAAACAAAATCGATGTTTATCCAGCTCCTTTTCACAGCTCTGCCTCTTTGGGCTCCTCACTTCTCCAACCTCTGGATGTACAGCAGCAAACTGATAAAGCAGGGAGCACGTGAGAACCAATGCGTCTTGGGGAAATGGGTGTGAAGGGGTGGATTAAAAATGCATTTGAAAAGGCCTTTTAAAAGGCTCTGCTTTCCTACTGACACCTATTGAAGGGTATTTGTGATGATCCTCTCCTGAATTCAGGATCATATCTGGGAAAGAGGATTCTTTGAAAGTTTCAGGCCTTTAGATAGCATCAGGGAATTGCTCTGCTACACTTTCTGGAGAAGTGGGGCACCTGCATACATCAGATTTGAATTGCTTTTTAAGGATCCCTCCAGCTGTGAAACCATCATGGACGGATGCCATGAAGGGAGCAGCCCAGCCCATAAGTTCACAGCATTGCTCATCACAACGGATGAATTTCTCTCTGACACGGAAATCTCTCATTTTATTCTCTCAGCCCTTCTGATAGCAAAGTATGGTCAGCCCCGAAGTGGAGATCAAAAGAATAAAGAGAATACAGGGAGCAGCTATTGCCATGTGGGGATTCACCCTCCTCAAAGCCAGTGATCAGAGTAGCACTGCCCCTTCTCCAGGACTCTCCAATACTCATTCCAGAGAAGAAAATAAACAAGTTGGGGTGTTGGGGTCTGACCCAACCACATGGGAGCCAGCAAAAGGAAATCTGGAACAGCCTCATCTCCATCTAACTGACCTGCTGGATTCACAGCTGCACTCCTGCTCAAAAAATACAGGGATCTCCTGAGACACCTGTCCTCTGGGATACCCCAGCTCAGCTTTCCAGGCTCAGGCAGTGCATGGCAGGATTCAGAGCAAGCCCCTTCCACCTCAGCACAGGGATCTCTTCCTTCCCTAAAAGCTATCAGTGTATGCCTGAGCCACTCAGTGCCCTGGTGCCATTCAGTGTCTTCTGCTTGCATTCAATTTTCACATTATCAGCACTAAGGACCTATTTGGGAGCTCCCAAGCTTCCCCCTCACAGAGAATGCAGGAAGACAGGGCAGTTGCCAGGATATTTATAAAAGGGTGCACAGGACAACTATAGTTGTGGAAGGTTAAACAGCCTAATGCATGATATGAGCATCTGTGTCATGAATCAATGATTAAAGTAAAGTCTCTTTCATCAAAATTCAGCCGTCTCAACCATGGTAAATAATAGACCAATTAGGCATCTGCTCATTCAACATCCAAAGGGACAGGCCAGTTCCTGGCACAAAGTGAAACATTTGTTGCACCAGTGAAAAGCCATTTTCAAGCCTGTGAACCACCTACAGCAAAAGAGATCAGCTCCTTCCTTTGCCAAAGGATGCTCCTCACAAGGAGGAAAATGAGACCCCTTCCTCTTCCTACTGTCAGGGCTTACAAACTGCCCTTGGGTGGGTGAACCCAGCACCTGCTCCAGAGTGAGATGGACAGGAAACTTCAGACTAACTTTTAAACCACCAATTGCTTAGAAAGGAAAAACTGGGGAGCTGAGATGGTCTATCTGCCCAAACGTGTCAACGATAAGGTTTGAAGTTTATGTACAGTTACAAGGGGACTGAATCTGACCAAATTACCAAATAGGCAGTTTGGTAACAACAGTAATTAATTTTCCTTGCATGGACTCAACCATCCTTGACATGCTTATAGCCCAATAACTTCTAGCAAAGGAACATGCTTCATTTGATCAGGACTGCTTCCCTCCTCTCCCATCAAGTCAGGCTCACCTTCCTGCTCCCTTTGGCTCTGTAGGTACAGCTTCACACAGAAGCTGATGCCTCACTGTGCTGTGGTGGGGACAGCAGTGTGCTCCACAGCTGGCTGGGGCCCTGGCACCGCTGGAGTGGCCAAATCCATTTGAATGACAGCCAGATTTAAGAGGTGATCTCCTAAGGCTGATTGAAATAACCCCAGAACTGCAAGGATTATATGCCAGTAGGGAGACTGCAGATCCATCTTTATTCAGAATAAATACCATTTCTTCCCAACCACCCTTATCTATCCCTCACACATACTTCTAAAATCCCTTCAAGCAGTGAAGTGCTGCTGCCAGGTGACTGAATACCTGGAGGCCACTTGGCACCAGGCAGCCCCTCAAACAAAAGTTGTCACCAATTTTTCTTTCTGACACACCTTTAAAAACAGAAAAGTGGAGTTTTTTGTCTCAAGATTCCTCATTGTTTGGCTGGACATTGTAGAGGAGGACTGGTCACCCCCTCCTATAATACCACAGGAACAATGAGCAGCTTCCCTGGGAAGGGTAATGAGCTATTTCTTAGGTTTTGTGCTCTTAGCACACCACCTTAGTGCCTCAGCAAGGCTCTGTACGCTCTAAAACCGGCCATGTGCCTGCTGTGGCATTCCCTGGGCTCCTGCACTGCTCCCCTGGGACAGACTAGATTTTCCATGGCAGCTTGCAGCAGACTTCAGAATGGAAAGTTTTGCTAAATGCAAGATGGTCATGAATAGCACAGGGAGTTTAATAACCTGCGTGTTATTTATTTTGCTACTAAATTCAATCCATGCACTTTATTACATTCAAGGGTGTCAACTCACAAAATATGTCAAGGCTGCTCAGTTATTGCCCAATGTACAGTAAAGCTGTTTTCACTCATATTCCATGAGGTTATTCAAAATTACTTTAAAATGCTTACTGCTACAAGAAGTTCAGGGGAAAGCTAACATCCTCCCTGTGCCCTTCTGTCTCCATTTGTCTGGCTGAGTTTTGTCCTTTTGTACCTTCAGCAAAATTTCAGCAAGGTTTTTCATAAACATCCTGTCCGAGAGCTGTTTCTGAAAGCCATTACCAGATGCATTTTTAAAAATATTGAGAATGGGGAGAAAAAAGTAGATCATCTTAAAAATATCTTCCTTTTGCAAATACAATTTCTGATATCAAATTGTTACAGTCAAATTGGCTCTTTCCACGTTCTTAGTTTTTAAACATAAGTCACTTTGCCTTCTGAATTTTTGTATCTCACCCTCCTCCTCTCCTTAAATTTTAATCCAAAAGGTCTGAGTAGCACTGTGAGAAAAGCTTAGGCTATAAAATTAGTTCAGATGAACAGAGGAAAGTTAAAATAAATGGAATTTACTGGTACTGAAATAATAAAGCTCAGAGAAATCTCAACAGCATTCACATGCTTGCTTAGAAGAACTAGTTACTTTGTTTAAGTGACAGTCAGCCTTTCATACAGTGAAATAGCTTCACCTGGGCATTACAACAACTCTACTAAGCTGAAGAAATCCACGGTGAGGTGAAATCTGCTCTTGGGAAGAGATAATCCAATGTGCTCTGTCTGCAGTCTGTTCTATCATTTCCAGTCCAAAGGATAAAAATCCTAAAATTCCCCATCAAGTCCCAGTGTGGTTCAAGAGGACGTTAACTCTGTTATTAACAAAATTAGCCAGGGTACAGAGCCAGGGAGCCCAAGTGCAGCTTTATTCTCTCTACAGGTTCCTGAGCGAGGGTGGCAGCTGGCAGTGCTCTCCATCCAAGCCTCCATCGCCCAAGTTAGAGAAGGAAAATTCCTATCAGTTCTTCCAGTCAGTCTCCAGGTTCCTGCAGGATGGCTCCCTGCAGCTGACTGAGGGGCTGGGCTCCAATTAGCTGGCCAGCTTGCAAAGCCAGATGGCAGCTTCTCCCTGGCATTTTGGGCCTGGGTACCCAGTGCAGACCACAGTTTTTGTAATAGCCTGGTATATGGCTCCCAAGCTTTATTTCAAATGCTCCAGCCTCTCCCTGAACTGCAGCATAACTAGATCCAATCATACTTCTGAACTCCACGGGGAAGAAATGCAGATGAATTCCTCTGCAAAATACATAATCAACAGGAAAACAATGCATAAAACATACTATAGGTGTAATATATGTATAGACACATACACATACACTTTTCCTACTGCTCTCAGTGCACAGATATTAATGGTTCAGGTGATAAATCAATCTGCACGGCTAAAAGCAGTCACAGTGATCATTTACCGCTTCTACTGGCTTCAGTCGAAGATACTGGCACTCTCAAAACAAGGCTGCAAACTAAAACAATGTTTTAATTGGATGAATTTCTGTGTTTCAGATCTAGCAAACTGCATTTGAAGTTACTTTTGCTAATAACATAAAATCACAATGTCTGTTATGATACCAATTTTCATTGCCCTTTGCCATTACTGCTGAAATCAACAAAGTCATTTGTAATCACTCTGTCCAGCATCCCACCTTATTACACAACAGTGTTATATCTCAGTTTGACTAATACACAACAACTGCTAAATATTTGGCTTTGCAGAGAACAATCCACTACTATGACAACTGTAAATAGGCTGGGTTGGACGGGGCTCTTTACACCATCTCTCCTGGCAACCCACTCCAATCACCCTTTCCAAGGGTCTCTAGAGGACACCTGAGCAGTTCACTCCCTCCCCTCCTCTAATCTTGTTAGAAGGTAACCACACCACTTGGAGAATGGAATTAACAGACTAGAACCAGGATGAGATGGGATCAAGCAATCAGCATTTTCCAGCCCTCAAGGAGAAGGAAAAAAGATGAAAACAGTTTTTCCTTTAAATCAGATAATCTATCCTCCACCTTGGACTCGAGGGGAAAAAACCCAACCTACTAATCTAGTAGTTAATCCTGCTCTCTCACCACCACCCCTTCCCAGCTATGGTGCCAGACCTCTTGTTTTTAAAAATAGACTAAAACAGGTCGAAGTATTCTGTTAGGGCGAGACATATTCATCACTGCAGAGCTGGAATATTATTTCTTATTTCCAGGGACAACGGGGGATTTGTGCTAGGAAAATCAAGTACACAGGCTTAAATTGTTTTCTAAACAAAGAGCCAAATCCCCCAAGCAGTATTATAAGATTCAGCAGTTCTCACTCCTGCAGCTCTACTTGGAGTTGCTGCAACAAAAAGCTCAGGCTCAAAACCTTTTCTCCTGGATTTTGCTTTCTAGTGAAAATTCCTTGTTGAACTGAACAGGCAAGGAGATGATGAAGTAATTTGCCCCGAGCTGTCAGACTGGACAACATCTCACCTTCCTTACCCTTCTTACTCCTGGCTCAGGGCAGCTTTAGCCACTTTGATAATTCTTTAAAAGAAAAGAATGCCCAGTTATTTGGAAACAAAATTCATAGGTGGTTTTGCACACTGTTGTCATTCTGACTTATGTTCCCCAACAAGTGAAAATTAGGCTAACCTTTAAAGGTTCCTGCATTGCTTGGCAGTCAAAACAGAAATGACAAAAAATATACTTTAATTTTAGCAGCATCCAAGTCTGACATATGCCAGGTTCTGACACATGCCATTTTCCTGAGCCACCAACATGTGGCATCCTGCTGCTCCAGCTTTCACACACCGAGGCTGAGGGATGATGGAATGTGTCTGGTGGCAGTAATAGTCTGGTACCCTTAGCAACATTGGGCGAACTGTGAACCTTTGCTTACATCAGGACAGATCAATACAGCCATTATCAAGGGACATAAACAGAATAAAAAGCTGTCTCTATTGCATGAGTTAACTGCAGCAAGAGGAGAACATCCAGTTCCTGAAGGGCAGACTCACCAACCAAGTACAGGCAATAACGTTTCCATAGACTACAAGTCATCAGGGAGGATTAAATCTACTCCTGCTGAGATTTAATTCTACAGTGAATATCCTTTTGGGGAGAAGTCATAAACCACCACAAATTCCCTAGCAGAAGACCAATACTGAGATGAAGGCAGTTTATTTTCAAAAACTACAAAACAATAGATTAGCTGGACTCGGAACAGAAATAGATTTTTCTTGATGTACATCTAAGTAAACAGCCTTCAAATGGTACTGTGCTGATGGGGTCTTTTCCAGAGGTGACTACATTTCAGTAGGGCATAAACTGATTCCTAACTTGTATTTAAACTTTGGAGGTTTGTGCTCAAGATATAATGAGACAGGAGAGGATCCCATTTCAGAAGGTGTTATTGAAAATCCAAACTTAAACGCAAGCTATTCTCACAGTTAAAAATGGATCTTTTAAAAAAAAAGATTTAAAGCAACAACCTATTTAACAAAATCACATGATAATAGCAGTAACATTACATTTTATGCAGTGTTGTTAATTGGGCAAAAGCACCAAAACAACCAAAACCCCCCATTAAATTCTATACATCAACACCAAGAGTTGCTGTCTACCCTTGACCATGAGCTGGCAGTGTTGTTGTGGCCAGGAGGGCCAGCGGTGTCCTGGGGTGCATCGGGAAGAGTGTGGCCAGCAGGTCAAGGGAGGTGGTCCCCCTCTGCTTGGCCCTGGCGAGGCACATTTGGGGTGCTGTGTCCAGTTCTGGGCTCCTCTGCACAAGACACACAAGAAGCTACTGGAGACGGTCCAGCAGAGGCACATAGGGATGATGAGGGGTCTGGAACATTTCTGATGAGGAGAGACTGTGGGAGCTGGGCCTGTTTAGTCTGGAGGAGAGAAGACTGAGAGAGGATCCAGACTCTTTTTGGTGGTGCCCAGTGACAGGAGAAGGGGCAATGGCCATAAGCTAAAACACAACAAGTTCAGCGTCAACACGAAGAAGACATTCTGCACGCTGAGGGTGGCAGAGCACTGGGACAGGCTGCCCGGGGAGGTTATGGATTTCCCTCTCTGGAGACATCCCAAACCCACCTGGTAACCTGCTCTAGATGACCTTGCCTTGGAGGGGGGTTGGATGATCACTGGAGGTCCTTTCCAAACCGAAGTGTCCTGTGATTCTATAAACCAGACACAAACACCAGGATGAAGGAGAGAGCAAACTGCACTGCATTTACAAACTTTGCAGGCACATTGTTTTGCTGAGCTCCCTTTTCAGCAGTATCAAACACATTGTTGATTTTTCCTCCCTGCTCATATGCTCCATGGTGTGTGTTAACTTAAATTTTCTGTTTATGCTCAGGCAGCTCTCTGTTTCTCCCAGATGTACATTTATGTGAATCAAGAATTACCCGTCTTCGTAATGTGATCCTTCCTCTCATTCTTACCATGTTTTGAGAAATAATGAAATAATTATCAGCATTGTCTCTAAAAGAGTCACCCTGGAACATGAACAAGCCCCCCAGAAATGAAGGAGGCAGCTCACACGTTGGAGTATCCCTGGCTTTCAGCATGCTCAGGCAGATTTATCACATGAAGTATGGTCAGATTCTGCAGCTCAGGCCATCAAAATGACCCAGCTCAGTAATCCAGCTCTGCACTGCAGTTTCCTATATGTCAGTTCCCAGAAGGTAGATATACTGAAGAGAAAAAGAAATAATTCTTCTTTAAAAAAAAAAAAAAATAGAAAAGAATTCATTTTAAAAAAACCACCTTACCAGCACAGCGATGGAGTTTTGAAGATATTTGGAGAAAGATTTGATATTCCAGATGCTCTTGTGAGATAAATCCTCTAAGCTCTTTTAGATCAGTCATTTTCTCTAACAGCTAAGCCACCAGAAGTTGAGGAAGCTCAGACTTTGATGCCCATTTAGGAAAACCATGATGGATGATATTTAGTACTTTGTAAGTCAGACTAGATTATCACGGTGATTCCTGTCTGCTTTTAAAAACCTATTGATCCACTGGTGTCAGCACTGCAGAAGACAGCAAGTAGAAGCTTTCAAAATTCTTTTAAGATGGGGACTATTGCTACCTTTGATGTGGTAAAATTCCAACATCGTGATGTATCTCCTGACAAGAAGAAAATTAAACTTCTGTTAATTAATACATTAATTTTAATTGGATTTTTCACAAGGCACATAGTAATCAGATTCTGAAAAGATGACTGAATGCATCCACATAGGAAACATCGATCTGTCGTGTAACACTAACTTGAAAGATTTAAGTTACTAATTCAGTTTTCTTGAGGAGCCTTTCCAGCAGTTTTGCACATAGTGCTCCTCCGGGTTTGGGAGAGTTTCTAAGCACAAACTAGTGAAGGAAGTCAGCAGAAAAGCTTTAACGAGAATAGGAATTAAGTCTTGTTCCAGTGCAGCTTGAGCAACGCTATGAATAGGTCACATACATCATGAAAACCAGCCATGAAATATAAGAATTTTCAGCCATCCAGAGACTGATTAATGAATCAAATAAGCAATTTCTTTTCATAATTGCACTTAGGGAACATTAGAGACACAGACCCCATTCAACAGCTTAAACTGGGCTCTAGATCAAGAAAACATATGCAAAACTGCAGGGTTGCTGCCTGCAAAAGCCAGCTAGTAATGCTACCAGTATTAAGCTATTTTTTGATGCCTATGAAACTAGAAGAGCAGTTTTTCAGGTTTAGGGAAAATAACAACTCTGGAAGCAGCTCTGCTTCATTATAATCCTCATAGGATGAGTTTGCAAAAGGAAAAGATCCTGGCAACCTGAAATGATAAAGGATATCTATTATACTTTGCAGAAGAGAAACAGTATTATTCGTTCAGCTCTAGTCTCCCACTCTGTAACTAAAGCCTATCTGCCTAAACATCCCCACTGGATCCATTAGTTACCTTCCTTCAGCTGTTAGGCACTCGCTGTGTTTCCTCACAGGATTCCTGTTCTCAGTCACAGGCTCTGGTTGACACAATAAACCAGGCACAAGCTGAAAAGCAGCAGTGGAGAATCCTGTCTACAGGATTATTTGGGATTAATATTTTGGAATGACGTATGCCAAGAAATCAGTGGACCTCTGCATATCGTCACAAAGACAATATAATGGCCTCCCCTGAGGATAATCATCTTTTATCCAGGGAAATCATACAGTCTGTAGACTTTTCCCATCAAAACACAGTTTCACTTTTTTTTTTTCCTTCTTTTGTATGGCACTGCAAAGGAACTCCACCAAGATTCAGGTGTCCCCAAGCACCAGAACTACAGGAATGCAGAGGTACACAGGACAGAACAGAGCTCTGTTTTGGGCAGAACAACCGCTATTGGTTGTCCACAAACCTGACAGTGCCAATCCAGCCATCCAACAGCCACCCCTTCTACTTTAATCAGGGAACAGTACAAGAGGCTGTCAGAGAGCAGGAGCAGGAGCTGTGTTTTCTTTGCCATGCACGGGCTCACCAAAGAACAGCCACACAGAGATCCCTGGATGTGGGCAGCACGGGACATCTAAGGAAACAATGCAAGCAAAAGCACAAATAAGCACAAAAAGCTCGTATCATCCAAAGACAACTCGGACTCTTAACTTCTTTAAAATCATTTGGCTAGAAGTTTGCCAATGCTTTTTAGAATTCAAAATAGGCAACAGGTTGACTGCCTTTATCTTCATGCTTGTCAACCCCCCAAAAACAAGCTAGCAGATGTATAAATTCCTCTTTCAAAAATGAAAACTACCATTAAACCACTGTTATCCATGTTATCTGACTTGTCCCCCATAAGGAGCAGCTCTAATTTGGGAATTCCCTTTAGGCTCCTCACTGTGAACACCAAAGCAAATAACTCATTTAGCTTTTCTGCAAAGACCTTATTTTCCTTGAGCACTTCTTTTACATCTTGATCATCTATCAACCTTATAGACCTTCAGGCAGGCTTCTTGCCTCTGATGTGTTTGAAAAAGTTTTTATTATTAGTTTTTATGCCTTTAGCAAGTTATTCTTCAAAATTGTTTTTGTCCGCTATTATTATGGGTTTGCATTTCACTTGCCAGAGTGTACTGAGTTTTTTTTTTCTTAGTTCATTTGGGCAAGACTTCAAAGGATGTCCTTTAATGCTAATGACCTTCCTCAGTCTAATAATCCCCCTTTCTAACTTCTCATGCAACCTTTTATAAAGTTGTGGAGTTTTTCAAAGAGGGTTAACACACTCTCTCTAATGGTAAACCTGCAAAAATGCATTCCTTCAATGGTGATTTTATATAGCTGCCATGTCACCCCAAAGTGTTATTTTGTTCTGTTTTGCCCTTTTAGTGACTGCTTTTAAATTTCTTTTCCATATTATGTCTGCCCGCTTTCAGAAGTATGTGCCATTCTAAGGTCTTTTTGATTTCCATACTCCACCAGGAACAATGAATTTGAGCATGTTTATATTTATTATTGTGGAATGTTTCTTTGACAGGTACATCTTCAATCAAGACTTAATCCTTGCTAAGGGATAAATAAAAAAAAAAAATTGCTCTTCTCTTTCAGACTCTTTGATTTCCTGCTTTCAGAAGATGTCAATTTTAAAGTGCATAAATGTGGTTTCTACATCACCTTTAAACATGACCCTTAATCAGGCTCTGTCATTGCATTCTTTGAGTCCTCATTGCTTCTGTGGTAATTCTGAGCATGACACTAAAGAGGCTTAGTGCTACCATCCCATTTTGGCATGAAATTTTAATGCATAGAGATGGTGAGATTTTTCAGTACTTGTTGATACAATTCCACTCCCTGCCTTTTTTTTTTTCCTTCTTTTCTTTTCTCTCTTTTGCTTCTGATCTTTCTTTGAACTATAATGTCACTCCTCTGCTGGCTTGGTTTCCTCTGTTATTGGTGCATAATTTTACACTGCTATTCCAGTGCTCCCTGATTGAGATGCTATTATGTCAATATCCTCATTTAAAATCAGCATTTCACTTTACCCATCTTCATTGCATACACTGGGCTAATTGTCCACTGGCTCTGTTACTGCTATCTTGCACCAGTAGAACAGCGTGAACAGACATAGTTAGGTCAAACACTTGGCCAGCTGTCTCTAAATCTTTCTTGAATACTAAGAGCTCTTTTGTATTAAATAAAAAAGCCCTGGCAGTGACTTTGCCCCTATGTCTTAAAAGGCAAATGCAATCCCAGGAAAATTGAACAAAGGGCATGGTCCCAACACCTTCTGAAGTGGGAAAAATAAAATGGATCAGTTCATTCCAGGCATTTCCACTTGCATCCTGTGAGAAGCCCTGACTCTAAGAAGCTCTGGCAAGAGGCAGCTGGAATTGAGTGCTGTGTCGTGCAGGAGCTCATTCTCCTCAGCGCGCAGCAGTTCAAATGCAAGCACTGAAGCAGACTTGTCAGTGACCCTGACTCTGACCCACTTCATAGAAGCACTTGGGGAAGGAGCAGAAGCGAAGGGGGAGTTTTTCATAAGTGGTTAAAAAAAAAAAAAATCTCAAACTCTCGTGTCTCACTGAAAAACTGAGAAGGGGAGGAGAAACATGAAACCAGAATTACTGAGGAGGAGCTTAATCATATCTCCCAGGCTCGAGGAAACTCTCAGTGCAGCAATGAACATGTCAGCCACTCCCTGATTAACGTTACTTAAAATTAAAAAATCCAAAACCCTCTCTCCTCAATGCCGATGCTAAGAGGAATTCAATAACATCACATCTGTAAGAATTACAGAATGTTGAAGCAGGAAGAAGATGCAAGAGAGGGAGAAAAGAATCTATACTGAACCCCTCTAGTACACTCAGTCCAAGGAAAAAAAAAAGTGTATTATATAAAGGGAATATTTTCTCCATTGGCAAGGGGTAAATTCTTTGAAGAGATGGCTCTGATTCATCAGCAGGGTGCTGGCAGATGCCCCTAGAAAAATAGAGAACATGGCTGTATATCTTCAAAAAACTATTTTAGGAGACACTGTTTCCTCAGAGGGATATTTGAGTTGTGTTCAGCCCCCTAGGCACATCCCAGGAAAATACAACCATGTTTTGATGGTAGAGAGGATACTAAAGCTTTGATGGATAATATTTTGATCCAAGGTAAAAGAGAGGAGTTTGACTAAAGGCCCTAAAGAGCCTTGGAAAGAGACTGAGATGCTGAGCTAAAACTAAGAAAGCAACAACATAAGTTCCACGTAACAACAATGAAACACCTGGAAGAAAAGATAAGGTGTACAGTAGATCACTGCAAAGTGGAGGGCATAACATGTCTGCCCCAAACAGGAAGCAGCAGCACAGAGATTCCTCAGAATGGCTAACTCCTGGAAAAAAACCCCAAACTGGTTTAGATGTTTAGAGCAGCAGCGTGCAGCTGTTACTGCCCACAGACACCCCACGTCACAGCATGCAAGTATTAACACAACATGTGAGAATATTAGAGTTGAGTAGAGGGACACTTATGTACAAATATGATCGTGAACCACACACTAATCCGTCTGCAGTGCTTCGTGTAGGTGTGTGAGCATCATGGAGAACAACAGCTTAGAACTGTCAAATGAAAACAAATGAAAACTGGCCATTATTGTGCTGAAAATAAGAGGAAATTTTAGTCTCTGGGATTAAAACATTTAATTCATTTTGCGTTTGTTTTTTTTGTTTGTTTTTGTTGTTTTTTGTTGTTGTGGGGTTTTTTTGTTGTTTTTGTTTTTTTTTTTTCCTGAAACTGTTCCTATTCTAGATAAAAAACATTACCAAATGGGGATAGGAAAAAGCCCCCAAACGTCAAAAAACAACCTGTGTCAGAGATTACCACTAGGGTGATATGATTAGCACAATGACTGAGTACAAACAGAGAGAAATTTGGAAGCTGTAGACACATTTCAGACACATTTCCTGAAGAGTCTGGAGTATGTGACAAAAGTATGGTGGAGCATCAGCCAGAGCTAGATTATGAGCATGCAAGTGTGATCAAAACAAAACAAAATCAGCCAAAAAGCCTGTCTAGTTTAAATGAAATGTGATTTATAATTTCAAAATGCAAATTCTACTTAGCAAAAAAATAAGAGTATTAGCAGTGGTTGAGCTGAATAACACTCCCTTCCTTGACTATCACTTTAACAAAGAATTCACAGGTGCAGGTGGAACTTCATCTAACAGTGTCAATGATTCCTAAAAGTGACCAGAGAAATTATGTATTCACTATGAAGATTTACCCAGAGAAAATATATATTCACTTTTATATATATACATTTTTATATATGAAGATTTACAAGTTGAAAACAAATCAAAGGGAAGGGACAAAAATCACAGATTAATTAGAGACGAGAAGGAAATCTGTAGAGTTTATTGAGTGTATTCAACCGCCTGAAAAGGGAATTAACTCTATATAAACTTCTTTTCAATTCATACCTGTCATAAAACCCTCCAGTGGCAAAGATTCAGCATCTCCTGCAAATAATCTGTTCAGGTGTAAAACCAGCTCTGCTATTTGTAAGTTTCTCTGAATATTGTGTGTGTTTAAAGGACTGTGGGAAGAAAGTTGCTAAGATCAGAAGCTGCTTTACCTGGTATAAACATAGAACATGTTTCTAGATCAAGAGAGAATGTTTACCCCAGGAAGCAGAATGGTTAAAATTGCATGAAAGGGAACTGAGCGATTCCTCTGAACTGTTACTCTCACAAGTTTGCTTATCAGAAAATGCCACAGCTAACAAACTGATCGTGCACGCCACCTTTGCTTCTGCCAGCCGATACCAAATTTATCCATATTTAGCAACGAGAAGAGTTTAATGGGAACACTTTTAAACAGCCTGTATGAAGTATAATGTTAGCTAGAGCATTAGCAACTCTGATTTTGCTGGTCCAACAGGAAGGTGTGAAACAGAGTCAAAATCCTGAGCACAAGCTATGGAATCAGACAGTGATGGGTACATCACACTGCTAAATTGCAGAACTGAGAGAATGGTTGTCCTTACTGCTGTTCAGTGGGGAACTGAAGTAATAATAATATTCTCAAAATACTAAAAAGTTACACTTCAGTCAACAGGGACTTGCAAGAGAGAAGTGGTACAGGGCACCTCTGAAATACCAAGAGAGTGGCACAAACACGAACATTACCATAGAAAGAGGCCACAGGGCTATCACAGCTGAACACACGCTGCATGAGCAGAGGTGATCCCTCTTCTAATTTCAGGAGGAGAGAAATAAGAGGTAGCATGTTGGCCATTCTGTCTTAGAAGAACTCAGAATACCATATGCTATGTTGTCCTGAGAATTGCTGGCAAAAGATGACGCCTGGCAATGGTTTTTTTGATGTCAGAATGAAAATCATCAGGTACAAATGACAACCCAGGATGTCTGAGGGACTCTCTGAGCAGTACTTCCCAGTGGGTTGTTAAAAGTCAATATTGAGTTAAAAATGATTATTCACTGCTATTGTGTTGTTTAGCTAGAGAAGGAAGTGTAAGAGCTCTGCTAACAGCAAAATGGAGCCAGGTAGTGTGTGATGCTACAGATCTCATTACCCTGTGCTAATCTGCTATGACTCCTCACACCAGATGATGCAGACCCCAGCTGATCTGTTTGGCTCCAAGTGAGTTCTGAGCAACACCAAACCCCAACCCGCAGCCTTTCCAAACATTTATTAACATCCAAACTGGCTTCAGCTAGAATGAGAATGAGCTTATAATTTTCCAGTGAAATATATTCCAGTTTGTTGCTCCAATTTATAACAGGAGCAAGGGAGATGGTGAGGGAAAAGAAGAATTTTTGAAGAGAAAACAATTGCTTGCAGTCATTCAAATGTTAGATTAGAAAACGCTACTTGAGGGCTTATAGCATAAGAAGCCTGAGTGTACAATTTTGATGTGAAACCCTTGCAAAATCTGTTGTTATACTTTACTTGTCAGCTATCCAGTATCACATTGATGGTAATACTAACAACATCATTTCACGAGATGAGTGGAAGCAGAGCCTCTAAGACTGACACAATTTGCAGGACTGACAGAAATAAAATTCAGGTCACTCTCCAGCAAAACACACGCATCTTGGAGACCAGCTGCATTTTTCTAAATGTGGAGTTGTCTGGTGAAGAATGTGGCACTGCCCAAGGCAGAGAGGATATGAGGTCACTAAAGCAACCCTGCCATTGGGGATAGTAGCAACCTGCAAAATGTCAATTATAGGATTCTATGTCCATATTTTGTGACCTAGTTTTCCATAAAACCAGAACACTTCTCTTAAAATACGGCAGGGATACTAGGAAAAAAAAAAAAAAAAATTCCTGATTTGATTCACTGCAAAAGTTGAGGATAATGGAGAAAGTGGGGGGTTGGATGTGCTGCATGTGGAGCACTCCCCCAACACCACACTTGGACCACGGCTCCTGCACAATCACAACTTTCTCCTTGACAGTACACTCTACATGGTGCTGCTGGAGGCCTAGAAAAGATGTCGGCTGAGCAACAGTGTTGGCAGTGGGTGGCCTAAACAGTGTCTGGAACAGAGCAGCACAAAGAGGGGCAGTGATGGAGGGCCTTCATCAAGCATCAACACCCAAACTGCCTCTTTGAAAGAGCTGGGAAGTGGTCTGGAGCGGTAAGAACACCTGCATCCTCCCGGCAGCAAGGAAAACACAGAACCAGAATGGGAGAAACAGAAAATGGAAAGGAAGTCTGTGAGCACAGTGCGGGGGGAAGAGACTGTACTCCTTGGCAATGGGGAAACCTAGAGAAGCCACCTGGCTGGACAGGACAGCCAGCTCTAAGGAGTTACAGATAGGCAGGGAGACAACATGTTTCCCTTCATGGGGGAGCTCACCTGCTTCTCACACCACTCAACCTTCAACCTCACCGGTTTTCTATTATCAGGGCTTATCAGCAGCAAGCTGGAACTCAGAGATCAGGCCTTTTTCCCCAAAACAAGCTCTCTCTGCTGTCTTCCTGCAGATTGAAGGTGCAGGATGTTCTGAGGGGAATCAGCCCTAGGAGGACACCCATCAGCCTCTAAAGAAGGGCCTGGGGAGAGATGGTAACATGGACCCAGAGGACTGCACATTCAGTAGCTTTGGAAGAAAGTAAATATATTCTCTCTGAAGAGGAACACAGTCATCTGCTGAAGAATCCAGTTAAGTTAACTCACCAGGCTAATTCCCCTGTACTCTTACTGCTTGCCCACTCAAGCCTACCTGCTTGAGGCCTCCTCAGAGACAGGAAGATTGGAAAATAATGATTTTGTTCAAGTCTGAGCCTACACATGGGATCTTAAAAAACCTGCTCAAAAACATTAAAGGCGTCATTCACCCTTAAATACCACCCCCTCCCCATGCCTACAGTATTACATTTACTCATCCTTTCTTATTACTAATTCTGTTGTCAGCAGATACCCCCGAAGCCCAAAGGCTCCTTCCCTCCCTCATTCCTGTCCACAGCAATAGCAGATTGCCATCCTCTATCAGCTAATTCATCAGCCCTTGTGGCAGATGTCTGTGTGGTGGATCTAAAGGTTCCAGCCCAGCAGATGACTCAGAGTTTAGCATGCTGGGGCTTTCATTTTGCATCGAATCAGTGAAAACTTTCACTCAGAATAGTATTAAAAGTATACAAAGGCAGCAACACTGAGCACTCCAAAGTCAGGAATGGATACAGAAAAGTCATTTATGCAGAAATAATTTAAATTTTAGTGTCTATGTGCATGACAAAGGAGATGGTAATTAAGGAGCACATCTCAGGTAAGTGGGGTTTTTGCGTTTTCTTTTCTTTCTTGGACAGGTCTCAGGCTCACTCAGGGCACGAGGTGAACAGCATCTAGCAAAGGAATCATTTGCTTGTAGGACTCCAGCTTCAATTCAACAGGAGGTTGAATTGAATTGAATTTTCTGAACAGGAAAACAGGCAGAATAGAAGAAACATTGTAGAAAGAAAACAAACTCCAGTGTTGTAACGAGAGTGTCTGCATTTTCATTTGGGAGGGGAAAATTACTTGAAACAGATTCATTCCAAGCAGTCAGTCACTGCCTATCCCTTGTTTCCTAAGTCCTAAGAGAACCAAATGACAGATACAGTCTATCCCAATCTTCCTTGCAGAAGGAAGGGGTAGAAACAAGACAGTGAAGGTATCCATCTCTGCTGAATGACATGGAACCAACCTGATTCCAGGCATCTTAAACCATCTATCACAAATGAGTAAGTACTTGTGATCATAACTGTTTCCTATCCACACAAGGATGACACATTTGTCTCTCATGGGGGTACCCCCCCCCAAAAATAATCCACACCTCTGCAATGCTCCCTCAAGGCATGCTTGTGCTTGTTATCATGCACAAGCAGAAATTTTTGGCCCCACAGCTCAGCTGTTGGATTGGCTCATATGAACATGATTTAACATACTCCAAACAAAAGTCAGCTGAGTTGGTTTAAACACTACATTCATGTTCTGAGATAATTCTGCTACCTGCTCCAGCACAGACAGGAAAACCATCAACTGTTTCAACAGGTCTCATCTGGTGGAGCGGTGGGAAGATGTTGTTCACTCGCGTATGGGCAGGGAAAGGTACTTGGGAACAGAAATATCCCCAGCCAAGAGCACATGGTCTAGAAGAGTCTATCACTTCAGTCTCATCTGCAGGACTGACACCACTAGAAACAGCTGAGAATATCCGCTCACTCCATGTAGGTCAACATAATAACACTGATCCTCAGAGTTACTGTGTCAAAATCAGTGACGCAGAGATCAAAAGCTTCCTATCGTTCTCTCATTTCTTGACCCATCCATTCCTTCCTAGGGGTAATACGGTCCTTATGGAATTTGAAACACTTTAAAAATAAAATAAAACAAGCCCACTTTGTAAAACCCAGAAGAACAGTGAACCACAAGTGCTTTGGATTATTTTTATACAGTAACTACAGCAAACACTCAGCCTTGGAACACTCGGTGCTGGAATCACTGTAGCTACAGCATCGTGTGTGTGCCTCATACCCACTTCACTTATTTCTGTGTCACTCATCCTCCCTGCTCCAGAATGAACTTTTTTTTCAAAGGAAAGAGCTTATCTCCCATACTGCAGAGCAGAAGAAAAATTCTCCTATGCAGCAATATTTAAAACATGGTTTTATGGTCTTGTGGCAGCTAATTTTCCTTAAGTGATTTAAGGGAATGAATACATCTAAAAGTCCTGCGTTGAGCTGCTCTGCAATGGCAACATGAGGCCAAACTTCCTCTGCTTTAAACAATCTAGTCTTCTGTGGACAGCCCTTCATGGCAGATCTTGTCTGCAACGGGAGGGATAAAGGTTATTTTTTTTTATTACGTAATTTCTCAGAGAATTGGGGGTTGCATTTTATTTCATTTCATGCTCCCTGGTGTGAGAAGACTTCAGGATGAGGAGAGGGGTGGCAGGACAGACATGTTCAAATGCAAAATGCCTGATGTGACACAGTCTGACACCAGCCCTCCTGCAGCAGGTCACCTGTGCATGCAGCCAACCATCTATCATGTATTACTTATCTGAAATACTCTACACCTGAAAAGAACCTAAAATTTTTAGCTGCCTGAAGGGGTTTAAAGCAGGTTTTATTCTGGCACTCTGTCGTAACTTAATAAAAGCAGTCACTGCTAAAGCAGGGTGGTGCATGGACAGTCCCATGCCCTCTCTCTGAGGCAGCTGGCATGTGTCCCCCTTTTGACCCAGCCCTTTGGGTATGGTCCTTTCATACCAATATTACTGGGATCAGAGGGACCAAGAATCTGGTATTGCCTGAAAATAACAGTAATCCCATATACTGCATTGCACTGCTGAGCATCCCTGGAACTGCCAGAAAGGTTGGTGTTGACAAGGGGATCACAAGACCAGACAAGAAGGCTTTTTCAGTGGGTAGCTAATTCACTGAGAAATGGAATTCTGAAGAGCAGCCTGAACTTTGCTGGTACTTTAATAAAAAAAAAAAAATCTAAATAGTATTTTTTTTAAAAAAATTAAATAACCTTGAAAATTAAATGTTACACTTGTGTTTGAAAGGCTCCCTTTTCTTTCCCTAAGAAAGAAATGAACTGGAACTGGTTCATCTCAGGTTGATCACTGGGGAGAGTGGGAGACAGAAAGATGGAGGGGAAAAAAAAAGATTTCCATTTCGGACCAGCTCTCACCAAACAGTTCTTTTGATTTTTCATTTTAGCCACCAAAGCAAATTAATTCATTCTTCATACATAGAGCAGCTGGAAGCTACCAGAATTTTCAAAGCTTCCTTAGAATGGGATGTAGCTGAAAAGAACTTTCCCCTACCTCCAAGAATAGCTTTATTTTACTGACAGCAGCTTTTAATACTGCCAGGATTTGTTGCCTTACTGGCTATGAGCATTTCCCTACACCGAACTTTCTTGTAATGTTTAAAGACCTCTTCATGCCTGGAAAAAAAACTCTTCTGAAAGCAGTCTGCATGCTCTTTCCATCATCTAGAAGGAAAACAGTCTTGCTTTTTGGGGTAGAAAACAGAGGAAAGACCAGGCTGGCTCCAAAGCTCCTTTCTGAGCCTTTCCATCATTATCATCATCACTCTAATAGAGCTCAGGAGCCTTGGTTGGAGGCACAATGCACGGTGCTGCAGAAACTGAATAGAAAGACAAATTCTGTGCCAAACAATTAGCAGTCTAAGAAAATATTTTTCATGCAATTGGATTCCACTCCATATGTAAGAATCTTATCTATTAACCTATCTTTCTTGTACCTAAAACCTCCTCTGTACAGGTATTACTGCTAGCTGGAAGATGAAAAGTCCAATTAAGATGTATTGGGAAAACCAGGAGTTAAATTAAAGGAGGTCTCATCCTATACATGATGTAGCCAGGGGTAAGAATCCTCTTTCTTTATTAGCAAGGCAAGCCAGGTCCTTTTTCACAGAAACAAAAAGGAAAGAAAGAAAAAACAAAAAGGAAAAATTAGCAAAACTTCAGGGAATTAAAGATTCTAATTCCCTCTCCATTGTGAGAAGCAAAAAGAAAGGACAAATACCAGGAATCCCATAATGAAAAAAAATTAATAATCTATAAAATCTCCTCTTATTTTTTGGTAGTGATTTTTTCCTACCCATCTCCATTTTTTTTTTTCAGCAGTTTTTCTTAGGTGCCACGTTCAATAATCCTTCTGCGCTTTGATGTCAAACATTCAATAGCTGTCTGCCTCCCTCCCACTCCTCTTCTCCATATTCTCCGCAATCCATCTCCTCTGATTAGCTAAGATTTCACCTTCAAGAACACCTCTGCTTCTCTGAGTGAGCATGAGTGTGTGTTTATATAATATTGGCAAATATTCTCCCCCTCCTGCACTGCACACCACACAGCCACCCCTGCCAGAGCCCCAGATTAGGCGTCACTGCCATTCCCTAATTCAATCTGGGGGGCCTGCTGTTCTGAATCCAGCTCAGAGCATGAGAGCAGCTCGATTGAATTTAGGCCCTGCTTTCAGAATTATTTCATAGTTAATCTGAGCTGAACTTAATTTCACTTGCTCTCTCCACTTCTGATGCTTCCTGTGGCAAAAGGCACAACCATTCCCAGATCTCCTGCAGTGGTGGGGGGGGAATGTTTGCTGACTTCGCCCTGATTTTGGTTTGCCACTGGGTTAAGCGACCATGTCAGAATTGCTGGCTTCTCACAGCACCCTGCAGCGAGAGAGGGTCAGTCCCTCAGCACAAGGGGTGGCTCAGCAGCACCTGTCCCCACTCACCGGGTTGTTGTACATGTCGATGATGAGCTCCTTCACTCCGTGCAGGGTGGGATGAGCCCATGGAGAGGGATTTGCCCAGTGCCGGTTCAGATCAAACCCCATCAGGGAGCACCTGCACACAGACACACACAAAAAACAGACACAAAGGACTTACATGGGCTGCGGCCTCTGCTCGGATCGCCTGCAGAATTAGGAATATATTCTGCAGCTGAAGTAGTTCAATGTTATTCTCATGGGGGAAACAAAGCAAACACTCCCCTGAGGAATGACTGCAGCAATGGCCCCTTTCAGAAATAACATGACCAGCAGAATATCAACTGAAACAGCTTTGGTCATTCAGCCTTCTTCCCCTCCACAACCTGTGCTCACTGTATCCTTTGCCTTTTCCCAGCTTGGCAGGCTGGCCCTGGAACAGCCTTGCCTGACCTTGGAGGTTCCCTTCTCTTTGAAGCTCTGGCTGAGGGTCTGCAGCTGTGAGGGTGATTCACACACTGCACCACCAACCTGGACCTTCAGCTTGTCCTCAGTCAGGCTTTGACTCAGCAAGGCTGTTCAGAGTGCTGTAATCAATGGCCATTAAGTTTGTGCTTAAGGGATTTAAAGCATGAATGTCATTGTGCCACTAACCCAGGGCCTCGGTCTCTTCCTCTCCTGCAATTGCCTACACAAAAGTTAGCCAACCAAATCACCAAGTTAAAATGCTTATCGGCCATCAAATCCTGCTCGTTGGAGCATGGATGCCGCCTTGGCTTCTCCTTCCTGCCCTGACTCAGATCCCTCTCAGGACACTGTCCTGCATAGGATTCTGCTGCTCACAGCCCCACGGAGCAGTATCCAAATTCTTTGTGAGGCCTCATTGAAACTCAGGGGGCTGTTGATAGAGTGAACACTAAAACTGAAAATTTGAAAAAGAAACTAAAAAGCTGGAAGTAGCACAAGTAGGAGGAGGGGAAAATCAAGTCCCTTGCCTACTGCAGAAATCATCTAGACAATCTCTGGCTACTGGTACATGCAGGAAGAGAACTCTCTCATCTCAAGATGAGCTTGAGATCAGTTGAGTGGATTCTTGCTCAGGAATTCTGTGGAAGACCACACAAACAATAAAATCCCAGGCAGAGATGCAACTTCCTCTATAGTTAAAACAAACAAACAAAAAAAAAAAATCAACCTCGCTGCTAAGCCTTAAAGCTTCTAGAGAAAAGAAGAGCTTTCATTGAACCCATGTCTATTACAAGCATGTCTGTTCACCCTTAATCTTTTAAACACACCTATGCAAACAACAAGAGATTCACTCCAGCAGTGCTATCCTTTGACAAAAAATTCTAAGAATCTGAAGACCCAAAACATAGGTTTAATTGGCAAAGAGAAAGGAAAATAAAACTAAGAGAGGTGAAACACTAAAAAAAGTGAGGGGATGAAACAAGAGGATGAAATTAATTTCCCAACTTGTTGAATAAATATTTTTCTATGAACCAAAGGATACAAAGCCAATGGGACATTCTTTTGTAAGAATTCTTATGGGTATCTGAGCAAGCAGGAGCTGCTTTGCTCCTTGGGCTTACACAACTGAACCATCAGCTCTCTGGGAGCTCAAACACCCAACTGCAGCTCTGCAGCTCCATCACTGCTGATGTGGGTGGCTGGGGTGGAGAAGCCACCTCCTTGTCGTAGTGGCCACTTCTCTGCTTGTATAGAAACCAGATGGATTTTTTTTTTCTCCAACAGCTCCAATTCCACAGACAACTCTGAAAGTTGCTGCCATCCCACTCTAAACTCTCTGCACTCAGCTCTACTAAGTCCTATCTTCTTTTGAACTCATAGACATTAATAAAAACCAGATGTACTTCCAGAGATGTAGGTGGAATTACACCCGGATAAAACTGGCAGAAGAGCAGAATGAGAGGAATGAATTTTCATTTAATAAAAGCAGAAACTGTCATGAGTTTTACTGTATTTTGGCACAGTTCCCAAGAAAACAAAATTTACTGTACAAAAAACTTTCTTAAGAGCTCAGAATCTGAACTTATATATCTTTACATAGTTAATGTGTCCCATTTACATATTATTTTAATAATATTTAATACTAGAGAAAATGAGCATACTTTGATTCCATTATGTTCATCCCCAAAGCACACTGAAGTGGCCAAGCTAGAGAGCAGCAAAAGCAAGTTTTAAATTCAAACATGGACCCCATTAAATTTGGGGTCTGAGACTTTTTAAATAACTTTATCCAAGTCATCCCCATAGCGAGAAGAAGTAAGCAATACCTGATTTTTGTAAGATCCTAAACAAGGCATTGCAATTTGCAGTATTCGGATGTGTTGGGAATGTCTGGTAAGTGATGCATCTCGTAGTTTATTTAAACCAACAAGAACAGTTGAAAATAGTTGTCTTTACTTGAAAAGATTTTATAAACAGAAGGAAGCAATGCTTAGCAAACAAGTTATTCATTTGGGAAGCTCCTCTGAGCTCTATTTAATAGGAATCCAAATTAATTTCCAAATATCATTTAGCTAGTCTTTGATGTGGTATATCACATATTTATCAATGTAACAACAATTAATTAACTTTCTGATGTAGGCATTGCTATTTCTTTCCAGTCTGGAAACAGCGTAATGTTTTCTCCCCCTTTCCAGTTTTCAAGTCTTTTTTCTTTGCTTTTTGCCTAAAGACAAATTTGTATCTACCACACTCTCTCTTTATTCATCTGCCGCAAACTTGTGGCCTCTCTGAGGAAACATCAAGTTGTGTTCCTTGGTACTTCAGATTTGATTATTGACTCTATTACACGTAGAACTGTCTCCCAAAGCTCACGTATATCAGGACACGACCAAAACATACAGCGAGAGTCTCCCACGTGCCCATTACAGACCCTGCATTACAGACCCTGAATAAAATTCATTTTATTATCTTGCTCCCAGCTGACGTGGTCTCCCTCATGGCTAATGCCTCCAATGCAAGAGCTTGAACAGGATAACTTAAAAATTGCATCTTGCACCGCTTTTTAATTCCTCCTCCCAGTCTTAAGCCAGCTAGTTTCTGGAAGACTTTGCTGCTGGTTCCACTGCTTAACTGTTTGCCTGCTGCTTCAAACACTAGGTAGGCAAAGTAGAAATACAGATATGCTCTGGAAACAGCAGCTCTGCGGTGGGAAACAAATGTGTGCTAATATAATACATAACCTTCCAATATTTGAGACCAGCTCTTTTACTCAGACTGCAAGTGTTGTCATTGGCTTCAATGCAGTTCCTCCAGTGGCTCTAAGTGCTCCCCTAATTTAGAGAGTGCCTCCAAATCTGCCCTAGACAGATGAGATTTATTTTGTGCTGTAAATAAACTAATGTGTTCAGCACAAAATTAACAAGGGGGGAAAAAATACCCATATATTATATCAGACTATTTAAGGACAATCTTGGAAAGGGGACACAGAAGACAGAAAATCAGGAAGCATTGCAGATGCCAAGAGTTGCAAGGAAAGACAGAATCAGCTTCAGAATTAGTGAGGGTTGGGTCAAGGGCACTGGGGGATATCCCATTCCATGAGGTTTAACGACCATGCCCATGAATGTTCTTATGAATGTGGCAGGTCACAATGCCACGGAGCCTGATGAGAATGATGTGCTGGCACAGACTCTCCCAGGTTAGAAAAAGCATAGTCAGAAAAGGTGAGCTACAAGCAAAATAGCAACCTGCCACTATTACCTGATTGTGGTCTTCATTCCTACTGTGAAAACCTAGGTTTCGGTCACACAGTCACTGCAGCCACAAAAAATGACACGTATGCAATTTAAAGCATTTAAGCTGTTAACCATTGTTTGAAGTTTGGATTATGCTTGCTATAGTTTGCTAGATATACAGACCACATGCTGTGTTTCTGCTTCGTGACTGAATGTTCATTTAAATCAAGTTCTGTGAATATTCTTGTTGAATTAGAATTTGTGTTTCACCAATGTTTTCCAGCCTTTTTCTAAAATTTCTGTTTTCTGTAAGTAGATAAATTTATTACAGTGTTTATAAATTTACATAAACACAGTGCAAATTCAGTCAAAGCAAATGAGTTTCAAAATTGCACTGGAAACTGAAACATTTTGCAGTATTCATCCCTCCCTACTTGGGAGGCAGCCAGATCTCAAGAGGTTACCAGCTCAACTCTAAAACCAAAGATGTTCAGACCAGCATCCAGCTTGCTGGCCAGTCCTCTGGACAGAACCCCTTTGCCTCTGGGACTGAACTCATCACTGTTTTTAAGGATTTCTTATGCAGCTGCTTTAGTGACAACATTCTGAGGAAGGATTTATTACCAAGGCCCATGCTGGGTTTATTTTTCAGGGCTTTTTCCTATTCTCTCAGGTTGTGCCTCTTCTTTCTGGAATCTCCAAGATATAGAAACCTCCAGGAGCTCTGCCTTCCTATTTACCTTCAGTTCTCCCTGCCCTGCTTGTTTTTCCTACCATGTGAGTCTAATTCTCTTCCTAACAGACCCATTTCCACAAGGTGAGATACGGTGAATAATGGAGGAAAGGAGGTAAAGAAATCCGTTTTCACACCATGTGATTTATTACAAAGAGAACTCTGCACCCTTCCCTTCGGCTTTGTAAGGCTGCGTTGGTTCATTGGATCAGCACCAGGTGAATCTCCAGATAATCTCCACACACAAAGCCGGGGAGTTCCAACCCACAAATGGCACTACCAACAGGGTTAGGATTTGAAATTGAAAAGGTAGTGGGGAAGGGGAAGCACTCACTTTATTTTCCCCCTCTGAGGCTCATTGCAGTGGGAGTGGAGACAGAGGGTAATTGGTCTCTCTTGCTGCACTTCCTCGAAGGCAGAGCCGCAGCAGGGACTGCCATGAGGCTGCAGCCAGCAGTGGCACGGAGGAGGAGCAGGTGTGCGGCAGGAGGGAGCAAAGACAAGGGCAACACGCAGAAGGACTTGCTTCTTTTCATAAATATAATTTCAAAACTGATATATTCACGGCGTTTTACAGATCAACTCCACACCTGCCAGCCAAGTCAGGTCTTCATTAGTGTGTGTATCACCATTTGGGTGCTTGGGGTTTGCAATTTATGCATTTGCCTATTATTCATTAAAAAGGATTCATTCAAGCCCGCATATTCTAAAGCAATTAGGTAGCAAGACATCCTAACGCTCCAGCTACAGAGAACCCCTGCTCTCAAAACTCTCTCTTCCTCCCCAGCTTTCCGCATTTTTAATTTAGAGCTCTGGAAACCTTCACAAAGGCTATTTAACAGAACCACTGCAGTGTGCTCCAGGCAGAGCGGGCTGGCCGTGCAGAGACCAGCATTAGCTCCCAAAGACCACATGGTGGAGTAGATGTTTGCAGAATGAGCACTGCCTGGTGTACTGACACAATTTTAAATCGTACATGACGGTTAAAGATGTGTTTCTCCATTTTCTGTGTAAACAATGTTAAATAAGAATAAACACAAAGGGATATTTTCTCCTTCTGATGAATACGAGCATTTCTCAGGGCTGGTAATAGGTGTCACAGGCACACACACCAAGGGAGACACTCATTCCCTCCTGACATGGGTACACTCTGATCTTCAGGATATATCTCAATTCTTGTATTAACTCTCCTTACACACCCCAGGTCCTCCTCAGTGATGCCAGAAGGATTCCTGGGCACAAAGCAGCACGCTGGAAATAAAACCCCATCCTGCAGATAGGAGAACTCCACCCTGTGAGTGTGCCTGGGGTGTTAGAGGGTAAGATCTCCTCACTACTGCAGCTCACCCCTGCAGCTATCACAGGATTCACCCCCTCTCTGCATATTTTCACATCTGCATTGTGCCCAGCCCAATTTTCCATGGGACGGGGTTCCCAGCACTTCCCCTGGGATGCCAGCCCAGTTTAGCAAAGCTCTCTCACAGGAAGAGCCTGTCCCCACGTGTGGATCTCTCCGAATGAACCCTGCAGGAGCAGGTCCCATCTGTCCTGCCCTGGGAAGGCTTTCTCAGACTCCTGCTCCCAGCTGGATCTGAGTCACTGCCACGCCAATCTTGGGCACTCAGGTGTTTTAAACAAGTTACTGGCAACACCTACAGTGCTTCCATTTTAAAGCCTGATTCATTGTTTGGCCTTTTCAAAACCAAACACATCACTGACACAGGAGACAGGGGTTTTTTTTCCAACTTTTGGATCCCGAAATATTTCCACCGTAGGCACAGGCCCTTCAGAAATCTCACACAGGTAGCCTATAATGCAGTATTATATAAACTTTCTTTTCTGATGTTGTCCAAAAGCCACCTGCTCATGGATCACAAGCTGCAAACCACTGAGACAGAGAATTTTAACATGTGCTTAATTTACTGGACTCCCACCCTGTCAACAAGTCACAGAATCACAGAAGTCAAACTCCTCTAAGCCGTCCTGCCCTACCTACTTGACACTTCCCCACAATGTCCTAATTCTGTTTCCTAACAAATGTTTCCCTTCAGATAAGCAACCCTTCTTTAAACCATTTTTATTTTTTTTTTTGGTCTGTCTACATTCCTGGAGGGCAGGTTGGGTGGAAATAAGTGTTTCATCATCACAGTGGTTCACAGAAAACAGCTACTACACACGTAAGCATTTCTGGAGACATGGCTCCTCTTGAATTGTGCTTTTGTTCCCACTTCTGGCCTTCCTCAGACTGTGCAAATAGTCAGACACACAGCACATCTGAAAATAATTAGGGAATACTTCAGCTGTTGTGGGATGATATTCCTGCATATTACAACACATTTCCCATACTGCCTGGCACAAAAATTTGGAGTTCTACTCACTTTTAGGAAAGAGGAAAGACACATCACGTTCCCCCTGTAGACCAGCATTATAGGAACACATCCAAAAGATGGTTCAGCTCTTACTACCAGACCCATTACACACAGAGCGCTGCAGTCAAAGGAGACAACTTTAATGTCACAACACTAAGCTCTTAAAAGTTTGGACATGGCACAGCTGCACAGGGACCCACAGCCTTCCTTCAGCCCTGTGCGTGTCATTATTGTGACACAGCCTTTAACTGCAGGAGCACGGGGTGCTTTTCTGCAGGCTCTCACTTTATTCTGTGCACAGGACCTGCACTGTTCATTAATGAGTGGACTATTCAATATTTTGGCTTTTCCTTATTGTTCAGCATGCAACCCTAGGCTCCTGCTTACTGCATGCTACTCAAAGCCTGCTCCAAGGACAGAGCTATTCAGTTCTTCATGGATTTTCTAAAGTGCTCAGCACTGCAGGAGACAACTGCTTTATAAGCACTGATGGACTAATTTTCCCAACAGCACTGGTACAAGAGGCGACCACATTGTCCCCAGTTCATAAACGAGCAATTGGGACAAAAACTGGCTTACATAATAGACAGCCACTAATTTGAACCATTCTATCTGAGAGGCCAAGGACAGGACCTTTGTTTAAGAGAACTTGGGTTTACATAGCATGTTACATGTCCAGCATCTAACACTGATTTGAGCTGAAGCTGGCTGTACTCAAGGCTTCTCCACATCTGATTAAAAATGGCAATGTGAGTGGAGAGAATATTAGAAACATCCAAGTTTGTGGAATTAGAGCAGTCAGAGTTTGCTATAAAATGCTATTACTGGATCATGAATGAGTTTTGCGTGGGTTTCAGTTATACCCTAATTCAGCCATTTTCCTTGGCTTTATATCCTGATACTGCTGCATTCAGCTGTGTCTAAGAACCTGCTGTAATATGTGGGGTTGGGGTTAGCACTGTACCTGATACTGCCTTTACTCTCCTGAACAGAATGAAATGGTTACTTTGCCACGTTACAGGGTACCAGGTTATTTCCACCCAGGACATGCTGGACACATCCTCAGCAGGCTACGCCAGAACCCAGCCAGAAATCATCCATCTCCATCATCACAAAGGCCTTTTCAAAGCTCTTGGACATCCTGGAGGAAGGGTTTGACCTGATACCAAAACTGCCAAGAAGGCGTGTGCTGGCACACAGGGAAGCAGCACAGGACAGCCAAACTGCTGGCTGAACCCTAACAAGCAAAGTTTAGCCAGAGCATGGCTGCAGGCTCCCTTTTATAATGTTTGCTAACAGGCTCTGACACACTCAGGTATTTCTCACTCCCATGCACAACCAGAATGTTAATTGTATTCTTGCACAGTCTTGCTGCATCTATAAATTTTTCATCTTGAAAACTACGTTTTGCATCTCTAAGTACGCATTTATTTTGGGTTGGTGGGAGGGGAGGCCCTTTTTATTGTCCCTGCACTCCCATACACATGTTCTGCAAGCAGCCTACTGCTGCTCCATCAGATGGCATGTGTAAAAGTCATCAGCAGTTAGAGGCAGGGACATGTCCGTTAGCCAGACACTCCCTTTACCAACTAATTCAACTACTTTCAACTAATTGAAAGGTTTACAGTTGTATGCAAAGCCTTGAACAAAACCCCAGGTGTCACAATAGAGGAGAGGGGCAAATGACACAATGGTTCACTTAGGGCGACATCACGAGACTGCCATGGCATCGCCTCTCACTTAACCTACGTCTAAACTGCAATGCCTCAGTTCTTCACTTGTAAAGATAATTATAAACCCTCCGTGGTGTTTTGAGTAGAAATACATGAAGGATTATGAAGTATTTTGGTGCTACAGTGATGGGGATATGTTAGGTTCAAAAGATGGAGATTAAGTGATTTATGGAATCGAAGAAAGGTTTTCTGACAGACCTTGAATTTTGCTGAGGTTCATTTCCAACAAGATTGCACAAGTTTGCACTTAACAAACAATCCTGCAATGCCCATAAAAGCATATAAGATAAGATAAGCATGAGATATCCCAGTCCAGTTTTTGAGAAACATTCTCTAAGGGTTTGGGTGGAGGAGGAGGATTGTGTAGGGTTGTGCTGTTATATCGGAGGACATTTCCTCTTGTTTCTTCTACCCCTAACCCCCCGTAACTAAAGATATTTTCGTCTCAAATCTGTCTTTATTCTCACTTTAAATTTCAAGGTTATCTGGCTCACTGGGTGTGTTACATACTGCTGTCTAATTAAAGAGAGAAGATTAACCTTATTCTATTAGATTATTTTAACACCTGCCAGGTGAATATCTGTGTTAGCAAAGGCACAATGTGGCCAAGCCGGTTTAAAAAAAAAAAAAACAAACCAACAACCAAAAAATCTAAACCCAAAGAAAAAACCACACCAAAACCTCCAGATAATCTCATCTTTGGAAAGTCCATGAGAAACTGAGAATTATGCAAATATTCTTCCTAGAATCACTACTATGATAAACTAACAAACATTTCATAGCAGAAATAATACCAGTCTCTTGTTTGTCACATAACATTTCAGAAGATGGCAAAGAAGCTGTAAAGCCCTGATCTGTCTCTGATTGCAATCAATGAAAAGCCCAGATGCTTTAGAAGGGAGTTAAACCAGGCTCAGATCTCTCCCAATCCCTTGTTAATTTAAAGGGCAGAGCTTTACCACCTGAGCTTCGCTGCCTGGTGTTGCCTCAGTCGGAACAACACAGAGGATGAGGAACTATTTGACAGCGTGGTGGTCTCTGGCCCATTTCCAGTTCCGACCTCGTATCACTTAGGCTTTAAATTTTCCACAGTCCCAGCAGCTGGGCACACTGTACACCCCAGAAGGGAAGCTACCTGGCAAAGAGACATCTCTCATCATACTCCATGACATCTCCCCTTCCTGGCTCAGAGCCACGTGTGAGGGGATTTGGTGCCATCCCATGGGACACAGGTCAGTTGTCTGATTTGGATGCTTGTCGGATGCAGAAAAGAGGAATGTAAAGCACTCCAAGTGTGGCTTCTATCAATCACTGCATCGCACCAGCAGAATGTGATTTGATAACAAGCCAAGCTGAAACTACACATTTTGGTTCCAGAGCACTGAAACATCTCATTGCAATGAATAATGGTGCAATGATAGATTAGTTTGAGAATCCTGATGAGAACGTTAAAGCCGAAAAATTCAAACCTGAAGGGATTTGGAGCATTTTCTTCTTTTTTTTTGTTATGCCTCAAAAATAGACACAAATGGGGGTAAAAATTGTCAGAAAAAATTTATTGCTAAACCCTTTTCTGAGATGTATAGAAGAATGCAACAATTACTTAAGGCATGTAACAGTTGAAGAAAAGAGGTGAGGATGAAACAACTAGGGCAAACTAAAACTTCTGGTAATTGTTATACAGAAAGACCAGGAAAGAGTTCAGGTGGAAGCTGATTGTGGAGTGATTTGGGTTGGAAGAGACCTTTAAGACCATTTAGTTCCAACTCCCTACCAGGGGCAGGGACAACTTTCACTAGACCAGGTTCCTCAAAGCTCCATCCAGCCTGGCCTTGAGCACTTTCAGGGATGGAGCATCCACAGCTTTCAATCTCCATTGAAAAGATTATATAATGAAGTCAGTTTTAATTAGGCAACAGGGAACTCAAATGAGGGGAAAAAACCTCTCACATTATGACTTTTTATCCATGGAGGTTTTCAAATCTTACCCGTAAAAAGCCGTAAGTAACCAACACAACACTGAAGTTAGCCCTGCTTTGAGAATGGACTGAAGACCTCCAAAGGGCTACATTAAACACTTTTTCTTTATAATTCTTTGAAAGTCTTAGGCACAGGGAAAGTTCCACTTGCTGCTCATACCTCGGTAGACACTAGAGAACCCATCTATTGGACAGGCGACTTCACAGGCTCACAGAATTATTTATTTTTCTTTCTGCATATTTGCAGCCCCACACAGTTCAGCACCCTTGAGATAAAATCCTATAGCAAAAATGTACAATGAATGAGAACATATATGAATGGGAAGTGGAGGAGCAAACAAATTTCAATTTCAAGCTTTCATGGCTTAGCATAAACAAACATGAAACAATTCATCCTCAAAATATAGAGGTGGGAGGGGGATACTGACAGTGTCCTCAAGACACATAGGGAGACTGAGAACTAGGGAGCCTGGAGCGAAGAGAACATTTCAAAAACTGTTTAAAACCTTGGGAAAGTTCGAAGCAAAGATGAAACTTTCCTGATTCATTCAGTGGGTCTGCAAAAACAATTCTCTTCATCCACTGCCACCCCCTAGATTGTCAAAAATAAGCCAGCTCTGTCAAATGTTGTTTTCTTCTTAACAAAAATGAGCTTTTAAAATCTCTGTCAAAATTTGGAATGGGTGAACAGATTTTGGAAAAATAAGAACAGTCTAATAACTTCCTAGAGAAAGATGCAGAAATAGCTTCTAAAGAACTCACACTGAGCTAAGTCTCTCTATGAGCCTGCAAAGTCCATTTGAATTTTATATTTTCCCCTCTTTTATTTTTCATAAATTCATCCTCTGCCTGCATCCAAGCTGATATGGGACTAAAACTCAAAACACTCATCTGAGATGGTGCCCCATTTCTACACCTTTTAGCAACAGGGAGTGCAGTGATCTTGCAGTGAATATGAAGTGATTAGGGAGATGGTTTGCTTCTGTTACAGGTTCTTGTAAACATTCATTTGAGCTGTAAATGGACAAAGGAAGAAAATTCATCTTCCTAGCTGATCTATCCATTAGCTTGCTGTACCCCACACCATAAAAACATCATAAAACAATGATTAACTGTGCAGGTTCTGGCTGTTTTAGCACTTACACCATGTCATCCTCCTGGCAGGGCTCAGAAATCAATCCCTCCAGTCATAGTCCACCCTGAAAAGTACTTCAGTATTTGTCAGGCAAGAAAGAAAACTATTGGAAGACAGAACTGCTACCTGGTTTGTTCAAGGTGGGACGAGGATCTGACTGCTGTGGCTCCCACTGTGCACACATTTAGTTCTTTGATTTTGGTAGCCAGTGCTCCCACCTTTGAGTAGCTCAGAAGCTGGTTCTTGCTGCCTTCTGACAGAAGAATGCAAGGCCCCGTGCTTGTAAGGCTCACAAAATGTGATTACTGGGGACATGTAGGGAAAAGAGCAATTCACTGCCTTCACAACCTCTACACCGGCTTGACCTAAATGCCTGCCAAGAAAATTGTGGTATCTCTATCTGAAACTTACAAGGCAGAGCTAATAAAATAAACCAAAATGGGTCACTCTGTCCATGCATGGGCTTGAAAGAGAACATGGAGGTAAAGAAATTAGAGGATTACAAAATTTAAATGGTTCACCTGCAGTCAAAGCCCATGGAAAGAACAGTTTCATGGCCAGGAAAAGAAGAGATGGAAATTACTTTCTCCACTTTAAAAGAGAATTTATTGAAGCCTGGAAGACAAGAACAGAAGCAAAGAAAACAAAACAAAACAGCCCAGAAGAGCTCTGAAAATCCAATCTCTCCCATCAGCCTCTGGAAAATGGATAACCTATGCGTGGTATGATTGAATTTCTCTGTTTCATCACCCTAGTGGAAGCATCTTGTATGAAACTCTGGTTTATGAATTGAGTTTTGAGAGAGACCTGGGAGAGCAGGAGTTATACCAATCTAATCAGGATGTGACAAACACATGCATCAAAATGTTGCATTGTCAAGATCCAGAAGCCACTTAATTCCAGAAAGATTTTAAGGTTGAGAAAGCAGCTTTGGCAACAGGATTAGAAATTATGAGAAGGCAGATGAAAATCCAGATGGAGGAAGATAGCACAATTGTTTTTCCAAAACATCCTTTCAAAAATTAGGACATGTCCCTGCATGATTTCTTATTAACTTCTTATACAAACCTGTGTTTTTATTCAAATGAAGGACACAGTTGCCTTCTTCCATTTACTGCACCTTCTTCCTAAACAGATGCTAATAATGGAATGAAAGATACATGAACTGAGATAAATAACACCATAAAATCCTATAAACCCCACAGGTTAAAACACCACAAAAACGTTCTGAGCAAAATAGCCAACAAAGAAGATTAAATACAAGAATAACATGCAAATGTCATTGCCACAGAGCAGAGAAACATGCTAACGTCAATGCCACAGGACAGGAAGCAAGATTCATGTGATTGATTTGTGATGGCTCCTAAACAAAAGCAGGGCACAAAAAAAGCCCGTGATTATCAATAACATGAGTTCAAATCAGAAAGCATGTGCATTTAAGAGAGATGGCATCAAATGCTTCCTTCAAAAGAAAAAGAACATCACAATCACTTTGTATTTGCCTGGTCTCAGCTTGCATTTCCTATCTAACTACTGGAGATAGTTTCACAGGATAAGTACAGATTAGCAAAATATCCAAGGTGATTGAATGGATTAGCATTATTGTTTAGCACAATGCAAGGTGATAGGAAAATCCACAGAAAAGAAAGATCTGCTATCTGGACAGCCACTTGAAATTATGCAGCTCGCAGGTTGAATTCTTACATTTCTTGTAACATCATCAAGTGTCACAGTGGATGCCTGAAAACATTTCCAGCTAAAGAGTGAGATTTCAAGCTGGGGATCTCAAGCAACAGGTGGAACAAGAATTCCTAAGTAAACTGCTATCTTGTTTGTCACACAAATAGAAAATCCATATGCTAGTGCCAGAGGCAAAAAGAACATGTTCTAACAAACAGCACAAAAAACCCAAACCCTGAAGAAACATTTTTCTGTAGGAAAGGGGTGGGAAAGAAAAGAGATTAAATGCATCTAAAAAAGTAAAAATTACCTTTAGATGAATTAACTGCGTGCTAAATCCCAGCCAGGTAGAAAACATAAATGCATGCCATCCCCACTATCCTGGCCACTGTAATCATGTCCAGCAGGTTGGGCTGCCCATTTTCCCCACCCTTGTAGAGATCCGCACGGTAGTTAACAGATGTACTGATGTGTTATGTTCCCCTCAGGCCCCAAGGATGCAATACCTGATCAAACAGACAGGCTGTTTCACGCTGTGACAGGGATATTTGGGTTATTTCTAGGCAGCCAACGTTAATAGAGGTCAAACTGTGAACAAATCCACATAACTTGTGACTAGGGATGGAGTTTTCGCATTCAGACATTGCAATTCTACAGCTTCCTTCGTTTCCAGAAGCAGAGACTTTGTACCTCAAGAGCTGAATCAAATCCTTTAAAATTCAGATGTCTATGGTTTGCTTTTCAGGGAGTTTCTTGGAGCATTTCACAAGCATTAATGGAATGTCCTCCAATGGTTCAGCGAGGCAGGTGCACAGAATTTGTCTCACTTTGCAGCTAAGACCGAGGAGCAGAGGGGGATTGAGTGAATCAGCCAAGATCATTCCGCACTTGTCTGACAGAGTCATAAATAGAAATCAGGATTCCACAAAAAGTAAATAAATCACCTCCCTCCCTGGAATACGCAGCAAAATATTTGGTTAATTTTGACTGCATGCATCCTTGCTGGGTTACAGCCAGGAAGGGAAACATCACTGTTCTGAGCAAGGTCACTCCCACAGCAAGTCCAGGCAGACCTTTAGCCACAAGTAATGTGTGCAAACCCCATGTATCCTCACAAGAAATAAATCTGAATATGTAAGATCCAAGGTAACTGGTATAAGGATTTCGGATATTTCAATAAGCCTTCCTCATCAGATGAGAGCACAATTCCAAATTTACTCCTGTTTTCTCACAGGTAATTACAGAGGCAGAACTAAACAGTAAATGACACTCACCAAGCAGACACAGATTGCCAGGTTAGCAAAATTACCTTCAGATATGGAAAAACAACTTGCCCTAGGCTGGGACCGGCAAGTTTAGCCAACCTAAGGCAAAATTAATGTTGATACTCTCTCCAATGTAGCAGAATAGCTTAACTGGTCTGTATGGGGAAGGAAATAAGTAAACCCAAAGATCCCTGCTTGCCCTAGGCACAACAGATATCTCCCCACTCCACAGAATGCAATGGAAAACTTACAAATACGGGGTTTTAAAAAGCCTGTTTGCTTTTTACTTCCCCTGACAGCTTTGACAAGATGACTATCAGATGGAGGTTCAGAGAAGATGTAAAGCAGAAAAAAGGTCAATGAACAACTTCTTTCTCCTTCAGAAAAACTTGAAACTGCTTTTCAGTAATGAACAATACACAAGCATATCACTGAAAACTGAAAGGTGGCTTACCTGAGGTGATCAGCACAATAATTGGGACATTTCTCAAACAAAAAAAAAATCCTCTCTCTCCAAATTTGTGTTCATAGCTCTTCTGACTTCTCCCCAACCCCTGAATTACAAGTTAGGACTTTTAATTTGCCAACACAGGTCCTTTCTGCACTGGTACTAAACAGTCTCTGCAGCCATCGTTGTGGCCACAGTGCTCAGTAAAGGAGGATCATTAACCTTTGAGACAAAATCTGACATCACAAAAACCTCCTTAGCCCTGTTTTCTTCTTTCTCCACTGTGCCATGCTGCCTGATCTCATGTTGAGGGGATAACAAAAACTTTAGAAACTTTTAATCTTAAGAAATTAAAAGGTGTTCTACTCAGAGCAATAGACAGCCCTGGCCGAAATGCAGGGTAGGCACTACATGACACTCGTGGGCAGAGATGGGGTGAAGAGGAACGATGCAAGAACACTGTGACAAATGACAGCAAATGAGTTGGATTCACATTACAAGGGGGCAGGGGCCAAGGGGGAAGATATAAAAGAGCAGTAGATCATTAATCAATGTAAGAACGTTGGTTTAGTCCTCTGTAGTTCCCATGTTCTTGAACACTTCACTGCTAATAAGCAATCAGACTGACCATTCATGTATGGATACTGAGCCAGAAACCTACATCTGGTATTATTATACTTTCTTAGAAGAATAAATAAAAAAAAAAAAAATCCAGAGGGCCTGATCTACAGTCAGTGTAAATTGGTACAATTGTTGACAACTGTGGATAGCAGTAAATATATGGCAGCTGGAGAGCAGATCTCCCGACTCCTGTTAAACAGCTTAAGAGAGCCAGGATAAATCTCACTTTCACCCCAGCCCCAAGTTAACAGGGTTATAGAAATCTGTTCAAATGGCAGCTTAGCCCAATTACCGTGGATGATACAAATCGCTTTCTGGGAACGCCCCACTGACCACAGCCAGCTCTAAGCCACCAGTCCAGAATAGATGACTAACTTTTAGATGGCCAAGACTAAACAAAACTAATCCAACTTGCATTATTCAAAAATGTATTTAAAGTGTAGGTGGTGTTATACCTACTAAGCAAAGTCCAGAATCTATAGGACAAGATCTGACAACACAAAGACAATAATCCCCTAATCAGGTACACAAAATCCTTCAGGATTTTCAAAGTACTAAAACCCCAAGGGGATATTCTATCTTCAACCAATTTCAAGTCAAGTTTTACAACCCAAGGAGGTGCACAGTTTTTTCCAGTGAGTTTTTACGAATTGAGCATCCAAACCTTTGAAATTCTCTCATGGCTCATTTGTAGGCATCTCACTGTATCCCAGTGAGAGTGGATGAGAGGGATAATTGAAAATGGGACACATGGGCATCAAAACAAGCAAAATGACCCCCTCCTTTCTCTTTTTCCTTTTCTTCTGGTTCACGCTTCTAAATGAAATCCCAGGCTGCCTTCCAACTGCTACTCAGAGCTGTCACAGAGGAGGAACACGTAGGGAGCGCTAAACCGACTGACCTATTTCCATCCGTGGAGCTGCTGTATCTAAACCCTTCGTTCTGAATTCCGCACACACACACGCACACGTGCACAGCAATTTCCCTGTATGCTCCCACAAGGAACTATTTCCAATGTCTAACCTCAGCTCCTAGAGGAGCTCTCTGCTTCTTCCTCAACAGCTGCTAACCCCATGGCCTCAGTGCCCTCCATAATTAGGTTAACTTTTGGGAGTCTACCCTTTGGGGAAGACAACAGAAGCTTTGGCTCACTGACCCATCTTTTCTTGCATCAGTTCTGTTCTCCGCTGGATAACGATCTATATCTGAGAGATTTGTATACAAGCATCCTTCCATCTCTTTTAAAAATGCAAGCACGCAAAGCACCGCTGCCAAGTGAATAAAAGAGCACATTAGTGGGTGCAATTCATGCACGCAGCAAAATACCACTGAAAAGGAAACCAAGTTGCTTGTGCCTTCCTACAGCACCTAAATCATTGAAATAGCAAAAAGTGTCCGTACCTGAGGGTTCTTAAATCCTCCCTCTTTTACAGTTAAAAAAAAAATAAATAAATAAACGAGCTTTGTTACCCTATATGACTTCTGTGCCACTTATGTCACTTCCTAGGAAGAAGCAGCCACTGTCTTACTGATCTTGGCTGAACTTCAAACACACAGAAAAGTTAATTGGATGAAATGAGGCTTCTAAAGAAAAACTTTGTGTGAAAAGCTCTTCAACCAAAGATTTACATGCAATCCAAGGAGCCACAATATGGAGTGGCAGCAGCATTCCTAATGTTGTAGAGGAATGCACAATGCTTGGGAAGAAACTTTCCTTTGCTCTTTTTCCTCCAAAATGTGTCCTTATCCTTTTCCCCTGCCCCACCTTCAATTTAAAGGTTTATAAAATAAGAAATGTAAAGAAAGTTAATGAAGGGAACATGGAACATTAAACCAAAGATTATTTTTTAATATGGCCACATTATCTGCCCCTGGAAAAGGATAAAGTAAATGTTGTTCCATTTTTATTTCTTGTTATAACAGTACTCTGACAAAAGTGAGTATAATTATTGCATCTGAAGCTTTGTATCATTCTTCCCATAACTTTTCTATTTCTCCTTAATGTGGGTTTGTACTGAAGGAAGCCCTGGTCAGCAGAGTGCCAAGTACTACAAAATGCAGTTAGCTTTGGGGAGTAGAGCACACTACTGGAGGAGATTTTTAGAAGTTATGCAGAACTGGACCAGAAAACCAGACTTCAAGGAGCCCTGAAAGTTTTGATGAACTTCAGAATATCCACATACTATGAAAAGTCAGGGGAGACCCTCTTTTTATCTAAGCTGGCTTTTTAAAACAATAGACCATTTGATACCAAAAAAGGTCTACAGTCACCCCCATGAGGGAGGAAAAAGTTTGGTCTCCACCTGCAGTCCTCATGAGGTGACAGATTGCTATTTGCACTGGTAGCTTGTTTCCCCATTTGAAACGTTTACTTTCCTATTTGAAAGCCAAATATTTTTTCCATATCCTCCTCTGCTGAAGTTTTCATCACCTGCCTTGCCCCTCTGACTGAACATGTGTGTGACAGTGGTGTCAGCTTCCTGCATTAAACAAAATTATCTCCTTTATCTTGTACTACAAGATATGTTTTCCAGACCTCAGGCAGAGATCTTTGCCTCTCTTGATCACACCCTAATTTTAAACCTCCCAAAGCAGAGTCAGTGCAGCAAGGTTTATTTTCTAGGGAAGAGCCCAGGGTTAGCCCAGTGGCCCAACCAAGCTCTTTTCAGTATCTCTGTAGTCCTGAATGCTCAGGAGGGTGTCACATAAATAAAAGGTATCTAACACTCACTCCACTCTATTTCCACATCAAATAGTGGCAAACACAGCAGTGGCAGTGACACATCAGCCAGGTACAGGAAGCCAGCACACAAATCACCCCAACACAGACTAACGAGCAGGGAGAGAGAGCAGGCCCCTTTCCTCCTTAACCATACTCAGAGCAGATTTCAGCTCTTACACTCTGGCTCTGCTCATGCCCAGAGTATCAAATGCCATTATGGTTCTGTTCCTCACAGTCATTCCCAACACTCTGTTGAACTCTGTCTCCTCTCAAGTCGAGGACCGCCACAGAAATTCTCACTAATGGCAATTTTCTGTCATTTCCTACTGGAGCTCACACTTGGCATGTGGGTGGCAGACATCAGGTCCTGTCTCCCAGGAGAGGCTACCAAACTCCTAATTTCTTGTTAGCAGGTTCTGTCCCATGACACATTGCTGGAATAAAGGGGAAATAGGCACAAGTTACCTTTAAAAGTATGTCCCAGAGTAGCTGCAGTCCAGGTACTCAAATTAAAGCAAGTGTCATTGCTTGAAAGGTAATTGAAATGCCAAAATCAGTATGAGAATTTGTGCTAAGTCCTCTCTCAGGACTACACCAAGGCTTGTGATTCAATTAGGTATTTACAGCACTAAAGCCAGACCTTCACTCCTAATCTCTAGGCAGAGGATTCAGTATTTTAGAGATTAAAAAAAAGCAAATGACAGCACTTTCTTCCTCCTGTTCAGGTCTATATTCTAGAGGCCTGTTCTTCAACTTTTTCAGGAGATTAGAAGACTGACTCCTACACACTGTAGTTACAGAGGTCTGTTATACAGGCAAATGCCCATTTAATTAAACCACCTCTGAATTATTTTTTTTCCTCTCTTATTTTAATTCAGAATAAAGTGAGATCTAAAAACAACTCAAAGATTCTTGAACTTTTAGAACAACTAGAAAGCATCCCCAGTGCAGCCTTAAAACATGCAGCTGTTATGTTCTCGTTACTTGCAGATTTAATAATTTCTTGCAGAGACACCCAGGATCTTATTTGCTGTAGCATCAACTGCTTCCAGAAATACAACCTCATGTAGAACTACATCCATGTGCTGAAGAAGAATTACAGAGCTAGTTCTAGAAACCTGACCTTACCAGAAAGCTGGATTTTTGAATTCTTTTAATGGATAATCCACAGAAAAGTCCTGTTCAGCAAATAATGTTTTAGACAAAGCGAACCATTTTAAACGACATATGCCAAATATTTCTGCCTTTTTCTTTCTTTTTTTTTTTTTTTTAACAAGCAGCTCTAGAAACTCAGGATTCCATGGTGTTCTTGGGAGAATTGTAACAGTCTCAAGATAAAATAGGAAAAACAAAAAACAACAACAACAACAAAAAAAAAAGAGAGAGAGAGTACAGCAAGGCATAATTGTGTCCTGCAGTTGAACACACTTCTTGAAATTCCATTCCTCATATTCTGCGTGTCCTGAGATGCCCCATCCTGCCCCAAAGCAGATCCTCAGCTAACAGGACAGAGGCAGCTGCTCTGGTCCCAACACTGGTGCATTTATGCCTGCAGGCAAGCCCTGGGGAAATTTTACTTGCAGCTGGTTTAGGCCCACTCGTCCTCTTAGGCTCACTCATGCAAAGGAACAAAATCCAGTGACAGGGGCAGCGGGAGATGAGAAATGCCAAACAGGCCACCAATACATGTGCATCTGAATGGAAACAAGCTGTAAGACTGCAATCAGGAGAGAAAACCTCATCCATCTAGAAATCCACTTGCCCCTCTCTTTCATTTGCAACACAAACAGCTGTAGAGCCTTTCCATGGCACCAGTGAGGTGCTGCACTCTAAATTCTAAAGCCAAGCATTTCAAGACTATTTCACTGTCTGATCTGAGAGGTGCTATAGAAGGACCTGTAATATTAAAAGCTGCTAAACACTCTTCATCAGGACTCCAGAAGCCTTTGACATGTCTCAGGGTCAGCAACCTAAACTTCAGCACCTGAGGACCACAAACTGCTAATGAAAACCACAAGCCCCCAAAAGGCTTTCCTCCAGAGCAGAACAGGAGGCACAGCCACATACCCATGGACCATCCTGCTCCAGTGGGATGGAGTGAGAAAGGCACAAGAGCATGGGAAAAGCACAGAATTGATGTCCAGACTCCATGTCCCCTGAAGCTTTCTGAAAGTACTGATTGAGAGACATGGACTGGTGTAAAACAAAGCTCTTACTACAACCAGTTGTATTAAAATAATTCCAACAATGTAAACAACCACTTGGCATTTTTAATGCATTTTATCAGTTTATCATTGTCATTGGCAGTAATTCTAATTTGCAAGGTAACTTCTTCAGCTATACAGTATGATAAACACATATATAGAGAGAAATTTAGGTGGTCACTTTAGTTAAGATGACCAAAGACAAAATATTCTGTTCTTGACAGAACTCAATACTAATTTTCACCTTCACCACTGGTCAGTCACACTGAGACCATTTAAGAGCTCAGAGTTTAATACAATTTATGTCCTCAGATATAGGAAAATACTTGATTGTTTCCAAGACTAGATAAAAAAGATGTGGACTATCTGAGAGATCCATTTATAAAGAATGTGGCCACATTCTTTTTTTTGTTCATGCCAATACTCAGTTACAGCCTGTTTCCAACTTAAATAATTATTCCAAATTCCATGTCTCAGCCTTTTATCTCACAGGTTAGAGATCGTATCTTTATAATTAAAAAAAAAAAAGTTATTTTTCATGTTTGACCTTAAATAAAGCACCATGTCTATGATGAACTTGTCACCAAGGAACAGGCAGGTACAAACTACTTCTGCTCATGCCAGCAATGGTCAAGTGGTCAAAGCTGACTTTTCTCCTGCTTCTGCTGACCTGGAACAACTACAGGTCTTCCACAGCTTCAGCCCAACAGCTTCTGCTTAAGGCAAGTGTTCAGGGAGGCATCAGCAAAGTTAAAGGGATTTTTTGAGGAAGTACATTTTATCTTGTGATGTTTCTTCCTTACTCTATTAAGCTTACGTGATACCAAACCACAAACCCCTCTGCATTGCACAGCTGAAAGAAAAAGCCTCTAGCTTCCATTGATTCTAATGGAATCTGTCATTTGAAAGGAAGAAATTCTCTCCAGAACTCATAGAATAGTTCAATTAGATACAATGACTCAGTTTATATGCACTATGTCCAATTTTTTCAGTCAAACAATCCTTTAATTCTAAGAAAGACCAAGATGTCATCTGGTATATGGGCTTATCACACAAGAAAATTATGACCACTACACAATAGTTTGAAAATCACATTTTCAATCCAGAAAGAGGCTACTGCAATCATCTTTGCTGATCTACCATTCACACACAAAGACCTCCTTTGAAGCCATTCCCATTCACAAAAAAAGGTACCATCTCACCAAAAAAACCCCAAAACCAAGAAAAAACAGCAAGAAAACAAACAAAATCCCAAAGAGATCTTCTAAGAAAATATTTTTATTTCAAACAAAAACAGTCCATCAGGGAAAATACACCGCATCCCCTTAAGGACTTGAATCTTCCCTTCTTTAGCAGCTGTGTCAAGACATTCAGCTCTGTTCTGCCCTGCCCTATTATAGTGAAAAGAAACCTTCCTGTTACTCCATGTTATATGTTCCTTACGTATATATTCAGGTCACAGATCAGTGGGTGCCCACACACTGGCCTCAGATCATTCATCCCCTTGCCTGCTCTCTGCTAAACTAAACAAACCAAGCTCCAGGACTGCCTTGTCATATAACAATTTTTCCAAAACTCTCCTTGCTGGTCTTTAGAACAGGTCAAATCTGTGCCAAACACAACTGTTTACACATCAATGCACTTGTCTAACTGGCTTTTGGAAAGTCGAATTTCTGAACATTCTGGGTAGTAAGTAATTATTTGAGATAGATCCAAGAAACACAGAGGAGAACTGAGTGATGAAATGGACTCAAACCCCCAGGATTCTAAGAAATAGAATATTTTCTCATACATGAATCAGAAATAAAAGTCTGAGGTAGATTTATTGCTCAAAATATTCTGCTTGTCTGATCAAGCAAGCTGTGGTTGTCTCCTTCTCCAGCTTCAAGAGGAAAAAAAAAAACCCCCTCAGTTCTTGACTCAGTTCTTCTAAGGTAGCAGCCATTTGACTTCCATGGGAATTTATGAATCCTCGGCTGTGTTGTTACTCTTAACAAGAGCTGACAGTTAAATGCATTTCATTAACAGAAACTAGAATGAGAATGACAAAACTTTAGCAGATCAGACCTGTAATTGAAAAGGTGACCAATGTAAGGAGAAAGAACTGCCTGGCAGGATCGCACTTGCCTCGCACCCACACTGATAAGAGCGTTATCTCCTGCTCGTGGCCCGTCGCTCCCTTACGTGAGTTAGCACAGCATCAGCAAGACGGAGACGTCAAGAACAAACCCATGCCAGCATCAGCTCCTCCTTGCACATCAAGAGCAGGAGCAAAAGTAAACGCTACTGGAGGAATTAAAAACAAAGATTTTCCCAGCTGACAATGTACAGAAGATTAGCAAAGGCACAGCAGAAAGTGAAGGAGGTTGACAGACAGTTTGCTAATTGATTCTTTTCAGTCTTGGAAGAGCAGGCGGAAGATCCAAGGACAACTGCTGGGGTACAAAACTTGCTGCGAGTGCTTGCATGGGATATATATTCTCACTGTGCAGCTTCCTCACTAGCAAGCATTGCGAAAAGACTGACTGGGCCTTGAACATCTGTGGATTTCCAAAACCTACTGAACAAACCTATCTCCAGATGCACAGAACAACAATTTAATCCAGATGTGAAACAACGGGTAGAACCATTACACTGTGCAGCTGCAGCAGAATAACAAAAATCCTGGTGCTAGGATGTACGTGATGATTGAACCGGGAGCCGAGTCGAGCTCCACAGTTCTGCCCGAGGACGAAAGAAGAGGAGAACATCTAAAAGTAATCTATTCTGAAGAAACATACCTTTTGGGTCAACCATCCTTTTCAAATGTATTTTGTCACTGAAAGCTCCTTCCCTGGGTTCACCAAATTTAGAGTAGTCCTACTCTCAGTTTATATGAAGGTTATTCAGCCTGATTGTATAGTTTGCTATTGTGTTCCCTGCCACCAACCAGAGGGGGGGGGAAAAGAAACGTAAAAGAGGAAAAAACCTACCACTATTCATCCTATTATATTTAGTGCTCTGTCTTCCCCTGCTATAACAGCTTACTTGATTGCCTTGTCCCCCTGCTGTGCCATACTCTTTTAGCTCTGAAAGCACTTTGGGAAAGTGAGGATCATTTATGATAGACTCATATAGCACCTAGCAGGACAGGACTGTGGCTTCTGGTCAGCACGGCAGTGTCAATGCATTATTGACCATCTCAACATTCAGGCTCCCTTGCTGACCTATTTCAATTCAAACTAACGTACAAAATTTGTCATTAATAATACAAAATGTGACCAGTCTGAGAGATTTTGGCCACTTCTGTGGCCCCACAATGTAAAAGCAGCAACATCCTTCTTTCAGTTCTTGAGAGTCCCAAAGATGCCACCTTACTGTAAACCCTTCCATGATGCACCTCACTCACTGCTTTGCAGAGAATCAGATCACAGCTCAGCCCACACTATGAGCAGAGATTGGTCTTGTAAACAAGAAAAGCACATTCTCTCACTCAGCTGTTACTTGGAGAATCAAAGGCAAGACCCCTGCCTCCTTTTCTTCCCCTGGCCATGGTGTAGAGGCACCTTAGAAGGGTCAGGCTTTTCCAAGATCCAGCAGAGCTGGCCGAGTCCCAGGATAAATGCTGCACTGGGTGTTGGGAAGCTCCAGTCCTTCTGCCAGCATTCGCATGTCCGAATGGCAGTGATAAAGGGGAGGGGGCAGCTAAACCCACCCCCACCCACCACAGCAGCATTCCAGCGTTAGAAATCCAGCTGTTCTCTGCAAACTGGCAGGATTTACTGTTCCTATTTTGGATAAAGGGACAGACGAAACTCCTTTTCCCCATCCATTATCACTGTCAAATCTCTCCAGCACATCAGCTCCGTGGCTGTGGCAGTAAAGGAGAGGCAGAGGCATCATTAGCATTCCAGGCACAGGCAGCAGGTTTATGATCTGTGCAACCCGAGATCGGCACAGCTGGGGTGACACCGAGGAGCTGCACACAGAGTCACCTGCACCTCCATTAATGTACATCCTTCCCAGCCTGGGAGGGGGCAAGGGGGCACAATCCCTGTCCCACTCACACGGGCACAGACAGCCAATGCTTTTGTGGCTGGACACTGCATGTCCAGAAAAGCCACATCCCCTTTCTGATCCCAACTCCTCCACGTTGGCAGACAGCTCTTCCTCCAGCTCCTAGGCACCAACCAGGCAAAGACATCAGCTGTCCCATCTCCCTCCTCCCAGCCTACCCCGACATCCCCCCTTCTGCCTGGCGCCAGGGGCAGCACAGAAGTAATGTGCTATGAGATTAATTTCTCCCTTTGCCATGTCAGCACAGCTATGATGGCTTCTGTATTTATAGGGAGCAGAGAGAAAAGGGGTTTGTGGACAGTTTTCACCATGTGTACACAGTGGGGTATAACAGTTGCATGGAAACAGCTCGTTTCCAGCTTCTGACACCAAAAAGCCCCTGTTTTCCTGCATGGACCTGCCAAGGCACTCAATTTATTACCAATAGTATAAATAATCATTTGCTGCTGTTAGGAAATAATAATCCTAAGAAAGAGATCATATAGGCATGGTTGCTTTTGAACACACCAGAACCCATCCAAGAAATTATGGGCTGCCACTGTCTGTCATTTCCAAGACCCCCAGAAACTGCACAACAGCCACCTACAATTTATGCTCTGGATTCAGAATTGCTTTATGTCCATCCCACCCAAGCTGTAACAAAAATGGGATCCCTCTCTGCTCATTCCTCTCTTCTGTCTTGGTCCCACTTTTCTGGCTGCACTGGGAACCAAATGAGAACTGTTTTGTCAGGTTGGTTTTCTGTGGGATCAGTATTTTTCTAGCTCACAGCACTGCCACACGAGCAGTGTCGTGGCAAAAAGGAGATGGCAGGAATGCACAGCCAGGAGGGAAAGCAGAGCTGAACTGCCCCTCTGAGTACCCAGAACACACTTTCCTGAGCTTAAAGCAGCTGCAAAACAGCAGTCTCCCTTCCCTCTGTGCTTCAGCAGAAAAGGGTTGTGTACAAGTAGCTAAATAAAGTTTCCTTTACAGCCACAGTCTAAATTTTCAAATGAGCACCAGGACTAGTTTTCAAGAGCTCAACGCCTTGCAAGCTCCTTAAACTCAGTATTCAACCATGTTTCTTTTGAGAGACTTCCCCTATGAGAATTAAGCCAAGAAAAACGGTTTCTTCTCCAAACAGAAAATAAAACATCACAAGTCTGAACCGCTCAGAGATGCTTCACAAGGCTATTCCAAGTCAGAAAGAGATTGCAGTGTCTGGGAGTTAATGTGCTGACCAAGACATGTGACTGGGAACTTTGGGCAGGTGTCTGCCTCTACACTCCTGAGGAGTGATGCACATCCTCAAATTCTTTATTAATCATCTTTTATTGATACAATATTGGTTTAGATAATGAATGATTATTATTTAGCTTTGTCTCAGGATTGTTTTGACGTTACACGACGCTGCCCTTAGGACCAATATTGTAAATTAAACAGCAAGCTGCCATCATTTTAAGTGCTGCAATTTTAAAAATAAAAAAATAAAATAACAGCTGTCACCCAGGAAAAGAAAACAACAAAAGTGGAACCTAAACAACCATTCCCTTAGGCTGCTATTGCTTTCCTAATAGCTTGGATGGTATTTCCCCCTCCCCACCCACACAGCAGCAGTTGGAATAGGAAGATTGGACTTTTCTATTGACAGTTGATAAATCTTTTCCCTGTGAATTGAGAGTATTGAACCCCTCACTTGTGTAGCATTATAAAACCAGACTACAAGGAAAGAGGCTCTTACAGAGATCATGGGGGTGATCACTAGTTGCTGGTGATCTCGTGTAAATCACCAGCACAATTTCAAAAAATTCCAGGGTATCTGTCCAGAAAGGTCTTCAGGAAAAGTTAATCCCTCAACTGCCTCCCCTAGCAGCTGGTGAATATGTGTAGGTGAACAGATGTTGCTGCAATGGGAGAGTGGAAGTGAGGAAAGGGATGTTAATTACATTGAAAAAGATTCCGAGATGTTGCTTGGGGTGGAAGAGTCTGAAACTGGAATACACACTAATCACAAGCTGAGCCTTCCTATGTTCACAGAAAACAGGCAAAATACCCTCCTCGCCCTTCCTCTTTAGGCTGTTCACCCAGAAGGAACAGTAGGTGCTCTCATGACAGCAGAATTTGACCTCTAATTGGAAATTTCAAGAGTTAAGGAAAAAACTTCCCCTCTTGACTTGCAGTTTCCATTTTTCACTTAATTGTTGCAAAGACAATCCCTGCTGGCACAAACAAGCACTGGAGTGTAACCTGTGAAGATAAAATACAGAAGTAGCCTGGCTCTGCTCCCTGCACCAGCTCAGAGAGGGGTCTCAGGTCTTTGAGAGTCACAGAATCATAGAATAGTTCGGGTTGGAAGGGAGCCTTAAAGGCCATCTAGTCCAACTGCCCTGCAAAGACCAGGGAGATCTTTTAACTAGATCAGGTTGCTCAGAGCCCCATCCAACCCAGCCTTCAAAGTTTTCAGGGACGAGGCTTTTACCTCCTCTACGGCCAACCTGTGCCAGTGTTTCACCACCATCATCCTAAAACATTCTTTCATTATATCTAGTCTGAATCTCCTTTCCTTTATTTTAAAACCATTACCTGTTGTTTTGTTGCTACAAGCCCTGCTGAAAAGCCTGTCCCCATCTTTTTTATAAACCCCCCTGAAGTGTTGAAAGGCTGCAATAAAATCTCCCCAGAGCCTTCTCCAGGAATTCAGGAAGTACTGCCAAGTACTGCAGTGACTCTGTACTCCTCTCCAGGAGTCCGGACGGAGAAATCTCTTCCAAAGTCACTCCTGAAGATGGAGTAGAATGGAGAAGTCTGCTTAGGGAACAGCCCCACCCAACCACTAGAGCACAAGGACAGCTTGAATCCCTCTTTATAGCCTCAATTGTATGGGCATCCTCAGGGCCGGATGCAGCTCCTGCTTGCCAGGACAGGAGAGCACAGGGCTGGAATGGAGCTCAACCTCATCAACCCTTCAGGCTCTGGGATTTGCTCCCAGGTGTGTTGAGAACTCCACAATGCTGCTGGCAAGGCAAATACAACGCAGAGTCAGCACAGTCCCCACTGAGCTCCAGCTGCTCTCGCCTTCTGCAAGGAACCACACGTTTGTTTTGGACCAATAATTGGGTTAGAGAGGAAAAACTAAACAAGGGCAAGGGCAGGAGGGGGAGAAAGCTCAGCGAGAATCAGCACATGCTCCTGAGTCACCATCCTCATTGCAAGTGCCACTTCTGGGCACCTCCCTGAAGCAGACCTTCAGCAAAGCAACAGCAGCACAAATCCTGTTTGGGGAAGGGAGGAGACGAGCGGGAATTGGAATGGGGATTGTCCCCACTGCTGACAGCTACACCTTACCACAGACCACCTCCTCTTGGGATAAGCACCCAAAGGACTTCTCTCCTGCCCTTTGCCACTGCACTGACACTCCCTTCTCTCAAGGGTAAACCAAAACGAAGATCTACAGCACGCAGGCAGATGTTTACTAAGTCATTTGCAAAATTAAAGAAAATAATAATAAAACTCCAAATAAAACACAAAACCAAAGCAACCAATCAAAAGAAAAAGCCACTGGAGGATTTGGTCATTTGGTTGCTGCTATGAACAGAACTAAGAACTCCAACCACCAGAGATACAAGCCAGATTTATAGAGGAAATTAAAAAAGAGAAGAAAGCCAAACATATTTAGTTACTCAACTGAAAGTAAATCTAAGAAACCGAGACGGGATTATTCAGACCTTAAATCAGCTATTCAGGAGAGGAGAAAAGGGAAACAAATATTTCAACCAAACTGGCTTTAACATCCCTGTTAATTACAAATCCATTCTGGAAGATAAAAATATGCAAAAGAAAGTCAGTGAAGGTCAAGAATAGGCTCCTACAGCAACTCACAGATATAAATGGCACTTAGGTACAAAACTTTGATTCACTTGGCTGGGATTCATGAGCTGGGTGCTTATTCTCTGCATAATGGCTCAAAGGTAATAATCACAAATGGTGCTATTTAAATGGAAAATAAATAGCCCTGTCTCTTTAAGGACATCATGTCTCATTCTCAGTGGAATAGTGGCAGCTATAAAAAAAGCTATGATTTCAGTATTTCTTGTTATGACTTCTCTCCCCGCTCGTCTAAAAATAAAAGGCTACTCTGTAGTTTCAGATCAATCTAACTAAAAGAGAAGAATTCGCTTACAAAAACAAAATAGCAGCTCTGACACTAGTTAGGTATTCATCACATGTGGAAATGGCCCATAATGCTGCCTTCAAACCTTTCCAACAAGTTGTATTAAATTAGGTTGGGATTTTTTTTTTTTCTTCCTTGCACCAAAAGCAAAATAAATATAGCTTTATTTAATGCTACTAAAACGTTCAGATTCAACTGGAACCCCAAGGCATGTGGCTTTCTTGTTAAAGCACATATACTGACTCTATTGATTGGTGCAGTCCTCTGTGCGAGAGAATTTGTCACATCAATAGCAACTGAAAAATACTCAGGAGCTGTAATATGGTTTAAATGAGCAGTTACCACATCAATATAAAGAGCATTTCAACGGCAGTAGATAGGAACCCTTTTGCAAGCCTAGGATTTGTTTTAAGACAAAGGTTGACAACTTTTTTTTACAAGGGAGATTTTTTTTAAGTAACGGTGAGCAAAGCAGCAACCCCTGTGGCTGTCCTGTGATGACAGGCCACGATGGACAGAATAAAAGCCACGATGGACAGAAAACTTCCAGGTAGGAAAGGAATGACAATGCTACAGGCCAGGTGGATGTAAGGGCCAGAGGTAACTCTGCTGCTCCCTGGGTTTTTCCACTGCTGCTGCCCAGAGCACACCTGGGTCACAGCTGTGGATCCAGCCCGGAATTTGCTTCCCAGAGCCCCAGCCTGGCACAACACATGAGCTGGGACACGCCGGACGTGAGAGGAAGACAGAGGAGAGGATTCCTGACCTATCCCCAATGCCAAGCAAGAGCTGGGGGAGGAGAAAGCTTCTGCCAGGCCTCTCCCTCTCCTCCAGCCTCCTGGGAGAAGGCGACACATGGAAATGGCCATTCCCAGCTGATACCAAATGTGATCTAGGCAGGCTCAGAGAGAGACTCGCCGGCCTCAATAACAAGGAATCTACATTAAAAAGTGAAGCAAGGTGTAAGAGGAGCCACTGAGGAGAAGGGCAGGAAGTATCCTGCACCACGGCTGCACATTAGTGGATCCTGGGCTTGGCAGGGCTGGCACACACAGCTGGGCTCGCAGACCTCCCCAGGGTGTGCAGCCTCTGCTTTGGTCACAACTGAGTTGGAAAAAAATATAAATAGGAAATTCACGGCAAGGAACAAACCTCCAGTTCGTGGGCTTGAGAAATCCCTATTTTCCAATAATGTGAAATAGTTCTATATTTTCCAAGGAGGGAGCATCCTTTTCCTGACTCAGTTGTGTTTATAGAGTACAATTCTCTCTCAGCCACATCCGTCCTTCCCTTGGGTTAATGCACAAGGGACATTCTTGTCATTCAGGCAAAAATCCCACTAAAGGAAGACAAGAAGTGGCATGTGCTGCAAGTTTTGAATAAGATGAGAAATTTCACTCTATCCCGATATCTTCTGGGTAACTGCTTATTTTATGATGACTAATAGGCAATTACTATGGTAATACTGCAATACAACATGTGTGAGGTTTGGAAATGAGAAATTATAGGTAACTACTTTGGACTCATTTCTATGGTAACAAAAAGTAATTGTCATTAAATACCAGTTATATTGCGGCTGTACCTGGTAATTATAGATTTTTTATGCCCAGTAACATAAATAAAACCAATAAATTTATTCAAAAGGTCCACGATTGTTTACTTATGCGTTGCTATATAGAATACACAATGACAAACACCTAATTAGGAAAAATAAACTCCACTGAGAGCTTCATCTTGTCATCTGAGATGGATACTCTGTTTTTCAATTTAAGGAAATGCATGAATTTCACACGTATTAACTGAAGTTAAGGGGAAAAAAAACCCTTCTCTCTCAAAAAAAAAGGTGAGAAATAATGAAGAGACAAGCAAATGATAGTCTGCACGTGTGGAGCTGTGTCTTACTACTGAACAAGTGATAGCAAGAGTGACCTGACATTTCCAGTCACTGTCAACATACATACACACACACGTATATGTATGCAGGTATAAGTGTATCCCCCCAAAAGGGACAAATAATAAAACATCTTGGATAAAATCCACATGTGCATTTACTGTTAAAAAAACTTATGAATTTCATGTGGACATGAATTTCTGACTATTTCTAGAGTCACAAAATCCACAAAAATATTTTTGGGATAATTCTGAAATATTTCACCTGATCTAAAGCCTAGTTTTCTGATTATATTTAAAATCTTTCAAAAGGAATGTTTAGAAAAGGTCAGTTTTTAACAAAATCGTGCCATTAAGAAACAAAAATGAAAGAAGATTGTCCTTTATAAAATGCTGGTGTGAATAATTTAAAATGTTTCTCAAGCCTTCCCTTTTTTTCACTTGAAACAGTTTGCTAAATTCGAATCCCTTCCACAAACTATTTCCGTCTTTACAAAACTACATTTCTGGGACAAAAATATACCATTTGCTCAAAACGTGAAATCCCAACACAACTTTCATATGGACACTGACACTGCTTATGGTGAATTTAGTTTTCCAGTCTGGGTAGGGCTGGCCTCTTTTCTGTCCAACAAATAACTTTGTTAACCCTTTACACAAGCAAGAAATAAAGACTGTGCTAAGTTCAAAAATATTGTCGCTGACAGCGAAACAAGAAAGGATTGGAATCTGCGTGTGCCCTCTCCTCCCCATTCACACAGCTTCTTGCAGTCCCTACAGTCAGGCTAGAAGGATACAGCAGGGATGGCATTTCAGAACATTTCAGCTAATTCATGGCTTTAATTTACCGAAGGCTGATACTGTCACAGCTCTCCCAGAGAAGGAACATAGAAAAGCCAAGGAATGGGAAAACTCACTAGGTCATGTGGCAGAGCCTTTAGAGAACGGTCAGGATATTTCACCTGCCTTGTCATGACATTCCTGGGGCACCTCAGTGAAGAGCTCCCCAGACTAAGCAACACATCCCTTTTGGTGCCAGTGCAGGATTTTGCCTCTGAAAGGTGAGGCTGACAAATTGGAACTAATCTAAGATGGTGTGGTACAGTCATCTTGCCTGCAGGGACACATTTCAGCATTCAGCTGCAGAATGCCAGCTTAAGAACAAGCTCTTGATAAAGGAAAGTTCAGGCCAAGCCTGGGGATGCACGACTTTTAAATCAAGAGCACTTTTTTTTCCCCTTAGTCTGCCCCCTCCTCCCTGGGGATGGCAATATGATAATGCCGTACTGCAAACAGAGTCGAGAAACCTCTCTTCCCTGCACTAATTTTCCTTTATTTCCTAAAGCTGTTTCACAGTTTAATCCATCAGAGAGGGTGAGATTAGTGCTATGCAGAAACTCACAAATATTTTTATTTTTGTGCCATGTCCTTTCAAACTAACGCTAAAGATCAAGTCGTGCACTGCCCCCGGCTAAAGGGGTCTTTCTATTCAGGTGAGAGCTGAGGACAAGTTGCCAGCTAGAAATAAGGGGAAATTATGCTGAAGACTCTATTTTAGTTGGGTCAACCAATGGCATCTTCCTGGGCAATTTAATGAACAAGCCCGTGCAGCATAACCTCATCTATACACTGTAACTGCAAAGCCAGCCACACTGAGAACTGTGATAATATCAGGCTTTAAAGACTTCAAGAAAAGGGTAAAGCCTGTCTTCCTGTTTTGAGAAAGACTCTACATCCTTGGCCACAGTGAACAGCAGGTACCTGTCATTATTCTGTATTTCAGGAGGAGCTGGGTATATTCATGCAGCAAGAAAAGGACTTGGAGGGTTTGGTTTATTTTCACTGAAAAAAGAGTTAAAAAAAACCCAAAATCCACAAAAACTTTTGTTCGAATTGTGTACAGACTTTCTAAACATTCTGACTTAAAGGAGCTGCTTAAACATCCCGTACATCCCACAAGGCATTGTCTTTTCATTCCTAATTGTATAGGTCCACAAATTCTTAAAACTTGAATAAACTAGTAAAGTTTATCCATTTCCGTGTATCCTGAAACACTGAGCTCTGACATTCATTTCCATGACCATTTCTTTTAGAGCCACCTGAATGTACATGCAACATAGAAACAACTTTCCTCACAGACGAGTCTGTGCTTTACTGCTGCAGTACTAAACTCACTTGTTGCTGGTGATGAACATTTCACCATATCCAAGTCAGAGTCACGACCCATTTCGTCTGTTCTCTTGAGAACGAGCAATAGTTTGTAGAAAACAGGCAATTCTTGGGCGCATCCTTGCAGATTTGGCTTAAACTCCTAAGCCTCCGTTCACAACAACAAAGGAAGGAGGATTTTGGAGCGGAGCACAGGGCTCACACCCTCGGTGAAAGTCCTGCACCCCCAAAAATGGCCATGAAGAAAACCTCACCAGCCAGCTGTCACCATATCACCCTGGCTCAGTGAGTGGTTGGTTCCTGTTGTGACGTCAGGAGAACCAGTCCATCCCATCCCTTCTCCAAGAGCTGCTGACACACTCAGGCTGTTCATGGTGCCCACTGTGCCTGAGATTTCAGAGGACAGCCAAGTGCATCCGACAGCGCCAGTTGTGCAAGGCTGTGCACTGGCGGGGTAAAAGGAAAACCTCTCTCACACTGGCAGGAGATCAATTTACAAACTCAAGCATGAGGTTTAATTACCCATTTCATTATCTTAGCTTGCATAGCTCTGAATGTGAACCTTCAATGAACCAAAGAAATAGTCACCAGCTGCTGCTTTGAGAAAGAGCGAGATAACAGCAATGAGAAGTTCAAATGCCTAAAACTGCTCTTGCTGCACGTGGCACCCCTGGTTGCAAAAGCAGGGTTGTCCCCAGCCAATAGATCTGAGTTAGACCCCACTACATGGAAGACTTCTGAAAGTCCTATTTATGTGTTAATCTGAACAAAGACCAAAGGACATGAAGCAGAGTTATCTAGCCAATCACTGAGAAGCCTCAGAGTCAAATTTTCAAATACAAGCAAGTGATCCTTAGAGGTTTTTTCAGAAATTCATCCAGTAAATTCAAGTAAATAAATTGTGATGTGCTTGTGGATTTTGTATGAGCAGGAAATAAAGTGTTTGCTGTAAATTATTCACTCAGCACTAGTTAACTGCAATGCTGGCACATTACTAGGCTTTTTAATATTCTTCTCAAGATAATAGGTAGCGTTTTGCTTATTATCCTCGTTTTTAAGTTATTAGTTACATTAGGCCATTTTTAAATACAGTGAAGAATTGCAAGAAAATCAAATGTTTTTTCAACTACCTCATTAAAATTCTCTTTAGTTCAGGAGGGTTGAAAATCCTGCATATCATGGAAAGTTAAACCACGAGTACACCATCAGGCTGAGCAATTCCAAATTAATTCACGTGCCCTTTCCTACTACCTGGGTTCCCAAAAGGCTTTTCAAGTTCTGAGCCGTATGAATGCCTATAAAGCTGCATGACTCTCAAAAACTACAGATAACAGTGCAGGGGAAAAATCTACAGGGCAAAAACTATAAATAACAGTGCAGGGGAAAAAAACCCTATAGGGCAAGCAAACTTATGGGGAAAACAAAAGCTGCTTAATTGCAACTGGAGTTTGCTTACGTGCAAGACACCTGGAAGAAAGGAGAATGATGTCGTTTCAGATTCTAGGGCCATTTGGGGACTTCATTCCTGCGTGGTGACGCATTCTGATAAATTCCTGGTGCTGTCAGATGCCACCACTGCAGTATCACGGTCTGGTTTGGGATTGCCAAGAGCTGAGTGAGCATCCCTGCAGCTGGAAGGACACCACTTGTTCTCCGAAGTCTCACTTAGAACACACAGAACCACTGTTGAAACCACCCCCACGACTCCCTGCTGCTTCAGTTTAGCAATTAACAAAGAAAAGGAGGGATAAGGAGCACAGATCACAGAATCATAAATGCTGGAAAAGACCTCTAAAACCACTGAGTCCAACCATTAACCCAGCACTGCTAAACCATGTCCCTAAGCACCACATCCACACATTTTTTTGATCACTTCCAGGGACAGTGATTCCACCGCCACCTTGGGCAGCCTGTTCCAATGTGACCACCCCTTCAGTAAAGAATTTTTTCCTAATGCTTAATCTAAAACTCCCCTGGTACAACTTGAGGCTGTTTCCTCAACAAATAACTGCCAGTAGCCCCATTTTCTGCACCTTCTATCTTCTTCCTCAGTGGTCTCCTCACCCATACAATAACCCAGCCTTATTCTGCTTAGCAATGCAATACCTAATTAGATCAAAGCTCAGGGAAGCCTGGCTACAAAGTGAATTGTGTTATTTAGTCTTGCACTGTAAGCAAAACCACATGCAGTATATTTCATTTCTCAGGGGTTTCTCCAGAGACCTGTGTGGTACATGTAATTGCCCCCACAAACAAATCATCAACTAATCAACTGCTTTTCATTATCACCTCCAGCAGCACATTTATTTTGTAAATAAATGCATTTAGAGCAAACAATTTTAGGGAAAACAAAAGATTATCTGAATACGATCTCAGCAGAGGAGGTGGTAAAGTAGGAATTCAAATACTAAAATGAAGCTAAATTAGCATAGGGTGGAATGATTATTCCATCCCGTGTATCCCTATCTATTACAGTACAATAACAGAGTGAAATCTGTGACTTTAATGGATGATCTGGGTAGTTTAAGGGAGCTGTGATTGACTGACACATTTACGTAGAGGCTGATGAGCAGCATAATGAGTGCATTTATAAAACACAGCTAAGGTCTAACTCTAAGCTGACATTAACTCCCACACCTAGAGGAGGCTTGCAGAGCAGACACCCTGCTGTCTTGGACAGTTGCTCTCTACCTCCTCAAGCAAACAAACGTTCTATTTGCCCCTTTCCTAGGTGGGAATTTCAGGAAACACATGGCCACGTGAGAATCTCCAGTTTAAGAGGAGTTAATTGAAACAAGCCATATATGATTCAATGACAAAACAGTGCAAGGTGTATAAGGCAGATATAACAATGCACAGATTCATACCCCCCACCATACCTGTAATTTCCTAGGTAAACTCCATCAGGATTGAGCATGGGAGCAATCTTGAACACCAGGTGGTCTCTCAGTACTTTCGCAATTGGGTGGTGGCTCACGAGGAAATCGATTATACCTGAGAAAAAAAAAAAGAAAAAAAAAAAAGGGTTTGAAGGGGGGGTGTCTATGACATCAATGATTTCCAGATATCTACCTGAAATTTCACATATAAAAGTTTAGAATGATGATTCCTCCTGGTTCCTGGCACTGCTCCTGCTTCAACAGAACAAACCACTTGCAATCACATAGCACCTGCCACCCTCTTAAAACTCCAAGAACTTTAAGGAGAAACACCTTAATCTGTCCTCATAATGCAACTACACCATGGCTGCATTACCAGACACTGTCGAGTTTCCACAGAGGGAGAGGTTACTGCTCATCAGCTGAGCCACGATAACAAAACCTTTCTCCTCCTAAGAGGAGACATGAAGATACCTTACACAGCCAGCCTGCTCACACTGCAGCTCACCTTGTGAGAGGCAATTTTCTGAGCACAGCCACCTCAAATTCATTTCAGCATATGTCCACACCTACCCCTGACATAGGAACACAGGTTTCAGATCATCTGCATGTATAGAGAGGTGTAAAATGCCTCACAAAAACTGGGAGAGTTACATAATAGCTGCACTGGGCACAGGGATATTGTGCCACTGGTGGACTGGATCATATTCTTCACTTATTTTACAGTCATAAAAACCCAGAGTAACTCCACCTCATCAGCTTCTTTAATGTGGAACCCAGGCAACTGACGGAGAAGCAGATCCTAAATGCCCTTCCTTTGGGCACATCACAGCACCAGAGCCTGCTCCTTCCTCTTGGCCTTGTGCTTGGGGAGCCACTAAACACTGCCTCAGCCCAGGGCTGGTGCTGGGGCAGGAGACAGGAATCTGGCAGTTAAATTCACTGCTTATCCCTCCACTGAGTTGGGTACTGACAGAAATAGCTTCCAGGGAATTAATGTTGAGATAAATTGAGTTCCTGTGTAATCTCAGGACACCCACAGATAGGTCATGACAATTTGCTATTTATTGTAAGGTCCATCCTGTGAAGCAGGAACCATTTACTGAATTTCCCCAGAATAAATCAATCACTACGGTCTAGTAACGGGATAAAATTAAGCAGAGAAAAATTAAGGCTGCTCATCAGTAAAATTTCACTAATGGTGAGCTCTATCAGAGTGTGGAATTGTCTCTCCAGGGTAAGAGTGGAATCCCATCATCAGAAACATTTAACACTGGACAGGGTAAAGCCTTAGGGAATAGCTATAACAAGCAACAATTCAGCATAGAAGAGATGGCCTGGGCTAACTAGCTGACTTCAGACCCGATTTTTTGCGATTCAATCAAAGTATTAAAAAAAGCCCCTAAACCCCATGTTCATGCCAGGTTAAATGCACTTGTTTACAGCTTGGCTGAAACATACATTAATGATGAGACCAGAATCTCACATTCTGCTCAACTCCTTCATTTAGCTAATTTCTTACGGCCCACTTCGTATTTCAAATACCAGCAAATCTGAAACTATACTGCTGTTGGAATGAATTCTAATTTGCTGAGGCACATAGAAAAAAATGAGGCTTCTGAAATGTCTGAGATGATCAAGGTATAGTTGACTCTAAACATTGGCAATTTTTTCATGTCTCAGTGACTACTCCTGAAGAGGAGAGAGGAACTTTCTGTAACCAGGTCTTCCACTTGAAAAGAAACCAAACTTGAATTTCTGAGGGAAATTAGCATATACATAATTATATTTCTCAGGAAATGTTCCTGCAATTACCTCCTCTCGATGAAGGAAACCGAACATCGATCTGCTTTTTGGCTGGTGTTGTGACTTTTGTTCATTATCCAACAGCAAGAACACGATGGAACGACGGGGACACAGTTGGATCCTGAATAACCAGATTTCCTAACTGTATGCAAACACGAAAAGCTTAGCTATGTTAAACTGCTGCTCTGACTGTTTCCTGGCAGTGTCTGAAGCATAATCCACAGTACGCGCACCTGGAGGGCTCCAAATCACTTAAAGGGAAACAACCCCTCACTTGGTCCGTGGTTTCTCAAGACACTGTGCTGGTTTTAGTTTGAAAGAGCTTGCAACTAGACTCAGACATCACATCAGCTTGTGTTTCCTAAAACACTTGGAGGAGTTAACTATCCAGAAATCAGTGTGTCCAGAACAAATTTTATCCCAGGTTAGGTAAGAGCCTTTCAAGCTGAAATAAAGGCAGCATAAATATTGCATCATGTGCATTGTGGACCATTGCTCCACCAAAGGCCTTGGCAGCGCACTAGGCAGGCACATGCCACAGCTCCTCACGCAGCAGGGAGGACTCTGAACAGCTCTGGGGTAACAGGACTGCTCTTCATTCAGGAGGGGACACAAGAGCCCAAACTCTCAGGGCTTTGCTGTGGCTGTCACTGTGCCAGTGAAGAGGCTTGTCCAGCTTCTGCTCATTTTGCCCCTGTTATTGATGCACCCTCACTCACAGGGCTTGACAGGAGCATCTTGGCAACTGGAAGCTGCAGTTTTCAGCTTCAACAGGCAATTACTATTCCCTGAGCAAGAGCATGCTGTGGAGTGGAAGGCTGCACATAAACACGCAACGGGTGAGGCTCTGCTCTGCCTGATTCCCTGCACCCAACTAAAGGAGCCTGACCTTGGGCACCCAGAGCTTGGTGTCAAACAAGACCCAGCGTTTCCCCAGGCACCCCAATCTACTGGGGCTGCTGCAGCCAAGCTACCCATCGAAAGGAGGTTTACTTGATTTTCTTACTTAGGAGACAGTCAGTTAAGCCTGAAGAAGTCTTACCCCACTGTAAAAAAACAAAAGAAGAGTTATTTTTAACTCTCAGAATTCTAACCTGGAAGTAGAGGCAGTTCTAAGGAGCATGAGAGAAGCAGCAGACAAAAGCCTACATTTACACATACAAACCTCACCCTAAAATTACTGTAAGCATCCAAATAATCAATCCAATAAGGAAATAGCTTTGTCTTTCAGAGGAACCCAATAGTTCTGGACTGTCTGAAATAGCCTGGATCAATAATGTTTGAAATAAAAAGACAGATATCAGACTATTAAAAAAAAAATACCGTTGCAGAGAACTTGGTCCTCCTGGTAATAAATCAATACAAACTAAATTTTACAGCTTCTGTAATCAGCAAGAGACATATCAGTGTATCTCATTAGGCCGGGGTTAAGAATTTGGCAGCAACCAAAGCCCATTTAATATCATTTACTTCAAGGCAGACATGGCAATACAGCAGATGCCCTAATTTATTTGTTGATCTTTGTATTAAAATAACAGTTTGCTGGTAAACAGGAAGGGTAATGATGCCAGTCACCCTTGTTAGTGGCTAATAATTGCTTAATTTGTCCACTAATTGACCTGTGCTACTGTTGAAGCACTGGATCGTGTTGCAGGGCATGAAGTAAACAAGGCCACTGTAATGTTACTTTAGAGAATGACTTCTGGAAATAGAACTACTTATTGCTATAAATTTTCTTTTCACAGATGAACAGATTAATTGGTCTGCCAATTAGTCTGCTATTAAAGAAAAAAAGGGCTGCCCACAGATTGGTTGGATCTTCGAACTGCAGCCCCAGTTTGGGTCAAAGGAAATAATCCAATCTGAATCAGTCACATCAGCTATGAAAAATAAGACAAGCATTATTTAAAAACACAAACCTCTGTGGCTCAAGGAAAATAGCCCAATAATGAAGTATTAACTCTTCAAGAGACTTCAAAATAAAATGGAGAACATGATGGAATGGGCCAACTGAGACAGATTACAGTGTGGAAAAGTTCTCCAATTAAAAGAAGCAAAACAATATGGATTATTTCCCTCTCAAGCTTTCTGGAAAGCAATTAAAATCTTTGTATTTCAAATAATAACATGCAATTATAGATGCTGCCTGGAACCAGGACAGCTCAGAAATCAGCATTCAGCCATGACACAAGAAGAGGCTTATTCATAGTCCACTAAAAATCCACCAAAGTCTTTACATTAAATTCAAGGAGCTTTTCATAGTTGCAAGTGAAAGGGAGGAAAGAACTGAAAACAAGGAAAAGGGAAAACAATACTCACAACTGCAAGTATTAGAGAAACAGCCACATTGACTTGAAAATGTCATTCTGTTAAAAAACTGCTTTCTTGGTAAACCCAGTTTCACTGAAACTGCACCAAATCTGAACCAAAGCCCTTCTACTCTGAGTCATTTCCTTATCATTATTCTTTCTCATGGCTGAATGCACTTTTTCAAATTTCTCTTGCCTTCTGCAGCTCAGCACCTCTCATCTGCTCCAGCATTAGGTCCTGTGGCATCTCTGTGCCCACCCCAATCCAGCTCAAATGATCTGCTGGTACTTCTCAAACCAGTTAATCATTCCCTCTTCCATAACATGTCATTTCCACTGTTCTGTCAAGACATTTCCTCAATCAACCTCCTTAAACTCTGTTTAAACTTCCTGCTGGCTCTAACATGACCTCTCCACATTTGCTCCTTCCAAAGAGAAGCCTGTCTTATCCCCCTGTTTTTACCATTACTCCATCCTTTCACCCTCAGTCTGACAATATATTTAATTGTGCAACTATAGAATACATTTGCCCTGCTCCTATTAGTGAAAACCTAATCAGCACAGATCCTAATGCGATATGGCAACTGCTAATGCAAACATACCCTGCACTGTATCTAGTACATGCCAAGAAAGCAGTGATTTATGTTTTCAGACCCGTTTCCTAACGCTGAGGAGCTGCTGGTATCCTTCAGTCAGCTCACCACAGCCTGCAGGTTAAAGGGAATGTGACAATTGGGCTCTAACAGCCATAGGATATACTCACTAGAAAATAAATGTAAATAGAAAATAAATATGAGCTTATGTTTATATGAAACTATTGAAATATACTGTTAAAGGACAGTAAATCCAATGTGAATGACACCAGAGTTATGTTTTAGTGGAGAGTAAGAAAGCAAAAACATGGGGCTGGGCTTTTTGGAGAGGTTTTTTTTAATGTGACAGTGAAAAAAACATCAGGTGATAATGGCCAAGCAGTTAGAATATTCTGTCTCCAAAGAACAAGTACAAGTCAGAATAAATGACAGCAAGTCATCACTGGGTCACCATTTGCCTGTGAAGTGACTCTCCTTCAGCAACAGGGCCCTTATCTGTTCAGCCTTTGCCCTCTCTCATGGGGCTGCAGGAAAAACCATCATCCAAAACAACAAAACAAAACATGAAAAAGACAGATGGACCCTCTTCTCCACCCCAGCATGGTGGGAAAGGTGTTACACTCCCACTGAACCCTGCCCAGCACAAGTCACAGCAATGCTGTGCCAGAGTGGGCTCCAGAGAAGGCACATCTGCTCCTTCAGTGCAGCCCCCAGCAGAGCCCAACATGCAGAAATGCTCCAACAATGCCTTGGCCTGAATGCTTCGATATTCAGCATAACAGCAAGAAAAAATGCAAAAGCATGTGAAGGGTGACGAAGGAGCAGAGCTGACTCAGAGTGGGGTTATTGACATGACCTAACATCATGCTGTCACCACAATTATTCCTACAAAAGATCACCACAGAGGGGTCCACATGCACAAGCTCATCACAGATGCTGACTCTGCCTCTTTTTACAGTTCTGCTCCTCCTGCTAATGTGGAAAAGCAGATTGGCAAACTCAAATGTGTTTTATTTGCAGTATTTTACACTTTTTTAAAAACATGTTTCTTGGGCAGGGGAAGGGGTGAAGAAGGGTGATGCTAACATCAGTCCAGAAAGAATCTATAGATTTTGAAGGCTTTATTAATAGGCTACTTTATCTTTCAAAAGGTCCCTTTGGAGTCCATGGCAAAACCAAGGTTTATTCCACCAAAATCAGGAAGCCTAATATGGCTGGTGAAGAAGCACTGCAGAGCTAAAACAGGCACCTGCTTACGGCCTTAGATGAAGGAAAATTTGATGCCTGAATTATGTCACCAGTTCCCAAATGCCAAAACTGGTGCATATCTGCACACACATGCCTCTCTCTGAGTAGTTTCAGCAATCAGGGAGACTGGGAAGATGCAGAACAGTGTCTGTTTTCCATGAATCCCCTCTCTGGCCATCCTCAGCACACCCAAGTGCACAGAAAATGAGGGCGAGCCTGCTTGCTCTCAGAGGATGCAGCACCTTGCACAAAACTTCGGTGAGCATCCATCAGACCCCACTTTTCAGGTCAGACTCTTCTGCTGTTTCCTCTGCTGATGTTCAGACTTCATTTAAACTTCCCCCAGGAACGGCTCAGAGGGGACCTGCACAGGCCTGCGGGTGCCACATGATGAAAAACAATCAAGCTTTTTGAAAATGCAGAGAAGTGAACAATTTTCCCCAGTGGTTCCTGTGGACAGGAAGCTCTCAAGGGAGAAAACAACTAAACAATAATTGCCCATGACAAAACATATCAGAGCCAACCAAGGCAGGTGAGACAGCTCTAGGAAGGACATCCCTGGTTACATTATTTCTGAAGGGCACAGAAAGAGAAGGGCTGATTGATTCTCTTGGAGCACCAAACCTTTTGATCACACAGCAATTTGTCCCCAGCTAGACAGGTAAATATTTCAGTGCTAACTGAGATCTCGGTGCATCAGTTTGGTTGGTTAAAAGCACCCCAAAAGAAGTCTTTAGGTCTCCATGGTCATTTCAGTTGTTTTTATAAACCTGCAACTATCATTGCTATTGTAAAAAAAAAGGAAAAAAACCCACAAACAAACAAAAACTAAACCAACAGTTAGTACCTGGTGAATTGTACACAGAGCCCCACTTCACCTATTTTTATAGAAGTTTAATCAACTTGAGTCAGAAAAGTTGCACACCTAACTAAGGATCCAGCTGCAATAAGCAGATTGATTAGAAACACATCAAGCTATATTACAGCATGTTTGTTCTTTTATTTACCATTTAGTCTCTCATCTATTCTCTGCTGTAACTCTTGGTCTCTTCAAAACACAGGATTAAAAGCAAAGGAAATCTCAAATAATGGGATAAAATGAATGTGCAGGAAATGAATGGGTGAATTAGATTACAGCAGATGAAACACCGAGGTCTCAAATGCAAAATGCAGGGAGTTTATTTAATTTGTTACTCTTTTAAAATGAAAATATGCTCACTGACTTGAATTAGTAATTTTCCCATTTTAAGATATGTTAGGCCATTACAGCTAGGCCTGTTTCCAGAGCAGTGAAATAAATGGAAAACAGCCAGTCTCCCAGGGAACGCAATCCTCGCCGCATTTTGCCAGCCCAGTGGAACAGTGCTAATGTCAGCTCCAGAGAAAACCACGCTTCTGCTGGGGGGGCTGCATGCAAAGGAATGGAGAATGACTGGCAACAAGTACTTCAAATGGCAGAGCAAGGCACCGTGGATTTTCTCCAGTTTTAATGTGCATGGTAAGCACAGAGTAATTGATTTAAAGTAGATTTAAAAAAACCTGTCATTCCTGACCATCCCCTCTCTCCCTCCCTCCTCCAGTTAGCACAGGGTTCCACAAATAATTACTCTGGAATTTGGTGTGTCTGGAACACAAATCCATGTGAAGCAGTGGGAACAGCAGTCAGGAACCTGCCAGATGGGTTCTCTCAGTATGAGAGGGGAAACTGCTCTGTCAGCCACTGACCCAAGTCAGGGCATCCCAGCCAACACCTCCACCCCTCCAGGCTTCCCATATATCTTCTTTTGATCTAACTGAGGGGACTGAAGTCTCTAGTGGAGGACCACAAGCGTGTGGCAGCCCCCTCTAAACACCTCAGCAGGTCACAGGATGTGGGGACAGTGAATGCCCATTGTGCTAAGACAAAATGATTCTGACCGCTCTGGTACCCAAAAATTTCAACTGCTTTCCAGAATTATATAGTAATAAAAATCCTTCTCACACCACGGTGTAAGGATACAGGAGACACTTCTGCCATTACAGCCTCAAATGACATTTGACATCTATTAAGGCTGCAACTTCCATGAAGGTTTGGGAAAACTGTGCCATAGTAAAACATTCTGGGACTACTGGGTAAGAAAATGGACCATATGATACCACAAGGCAGACCTTCTTTCCCATTTTAACGTGTCTGCTGATTGGACAGGACTGACTGGGATGGAAACCTTCAAATTTATCATGGCTATGCCACATAAAGGAGCTACGTCTGCACCACTGCCTTTCATGTGCACTATCCTACTATTTTTGTGAGACTTCTACGTTTAGACCATGCAAACAAGGCCCCTCAGAACACCAAAGAGGCCCAGACCCTGATGCTCCAGATGCATTTCAAACAGGGAGAATACGTAGTGAAATGGATGTGACTGGAATAGTCAGCCACAAATCAGCAGTCTAGAAGTACAATCGGTTCAGTGTAGAAAGTTGCTAAGCGATGAGTGTTTGGGGTTTCCTATGTATTTTTATGAGCTGTTGCTCTTTCCTCATAAAAAGATTCACATCTGCTTTGAAGGATATGCAACTGCTGGTGCTTGGCTGGAGCACAACATCCCAATTCAGTGCTGAAGAGATATAGATATACATTGCCAGTAAAGCATAATTAAAGTTGGCATTCCCAGTGACTGGGATGTGGGACCAGGAGCCAGAATGCCTGATCTTGGTCTCTAGCACTGCTGATTTTTGGCAAGTTGCTACCAGAGTCTGCTATTTTAGTGTGTTCAACTTGAGATAGCAATGGCCAGATTTGCAGGGCAGCAAAACTGGCATCACTGGGGCCAAAACCAGCAGATGGATTTTCCAAACAAACTCATGAAAGCTCATTGCAGCCGACTGCACTTGGAAACATGGCAAGTGGCCACAAAATGCTAGGTGTTGAGTAAAACTCTGAGACTTTTCTGTTCTCACTCAACAGTCACTAGCAAGATCTGTGCCACTGAGAGTCCATCCCCAGCCCGCTCTTCCCTAAAGATAAGCACTTTCTAAAAATCAGCCCTGTACAGGACAATATGGAAAGGCTTTTGGTGACAGAGTCAACCAGTGTTGCTGGTCAGTTCAGAACTGCAGCCTTGAGTACTCTCACTTCTGCTGTTTTCCTTTCTTCCAAACAAAGTCAAGGAGCACTGAAAGTGTTCCACAAACCACAGCCGGTTCTCAGAACCTCACAGGATTACCTGGGGAGGGTAAAATGTGGCATTTAATTTTGCCTGTTAAAATTGTCAGCCAAAAAAAGAAGAGACAATTAAGTATTTTGGTATTTTGTGAGGACAAGTCTAGTTCCTACTCCAAAATTCTCTAGATACTTTATTCTACCCAAAGCCTGATCCTGTCTGAAAAGCCTGGAAAAAAATAACATTACTAAGCAGACTTTAGGAGATGATGAGACCACACAAATGATCTTGTTACTAAAAACTACTTAGGTCATATTTATGTAATCTTGTTCTGACAACACTGTCTTCTAACATGCCTTAAGACTCGCTCTGATGCTTTGGCCGTTTAACAGATGGAGACCCCAAAGAACCAAGAAGTTTGACCCTTTCTCTTATTTGTTGGACACAGCAATTTTATGGCCTCAGGACTCATTTTGATGCCATTGAACTGGACTGTGGGTCTTTTCAGTCTTTGGGAAAAGACACAGAACAAGGAAAAAAAACCCGCTAGATTCAAGTTGGGTGTTTATGGCAGCAGCAGGCTGCTTGGACACTTGATCAGAGCAGCAGTAGGGTGTTAGTGGCACCAGTTCCCTCATTCCACTGCAGCTCTGAGTGCACGGGGTTCGTGCTCTCTCCAGCAGCACCGCGAGCCCAGCTGGAACATCGGGTTAATCTCTCCCATTATTTCATGGTTTCTGCCTCTCCTGCTCCTTGCAGCAATGGGATACCCACGAGCTTCAAAGGACCAGACTAATACAGAAGAGCAGAATGAGGCCAGAGCTGGATTTGTCTGGTAAAAAGTGCAGACCTGCACAGAGGGAAGCAGACTGTCTCCTGCCCTCTGGAGTGATGAGCCCGTACCTCAGCCCGTAATTACCCTGATGGCTGATGTCACTTGCTTAACCCCAAACTAATCTCCCCAGGCCCAGGGGCAGTTGTGCAGTTCTCCAGCAGAACTGATGCAACAGCAAAGACCTATGGAATTGACTTGAAAGAACCTGTCAGGCTGACAAAAAGAGGAGGCATTGGCAGGAGCACACAGCTGCTGCTGCAGGATTGCCCGAAGGGTTCCTAAATTCAGTGCACAGCACAGACTGAGTGGGTGGCTTTGTTGGCTGGCTTTCCTTCCTTTAATTTTCTTAATAGGCTGTAAGGAGCTTGAAGTTCTCTGCATCAAAATGAGCCTACCAATACCCCCTGGATACCTCTTTTCCTCCTGGGAAAAAAACAAAAGGGGTCCTGGAGAAACACTGCAAGGATCAGATGATCTTGTTTCATTAATGAATTGCTTGAGATTTATCAGAATCATTCTCAAGATGTTACCTCAGAATATGATGTGCTTGGTCATTATTATTCAAAGTTGGTCCTTCCCAGGCGTGTGAGTCCCCCAGACAGCTCGGGAAGTATTCACTGCATTATGGCCCTTCATTTTTACAGAATTAACTAATGTTAAACACACCTAGGATTTCAGCCTTAGAGTTGAACAGAAATATGCAGAAATTCCACCTTCCCTGATGTGCAAGACAAGAGACAACCCAGAACAGAGGCTTGATTGCAAAGAGGGGAAAAATAAACACAAGGGGAATAAAATCCAGAAGGCATGAACCAGAGTCAAGCAGGCATGTACCCTGGCAGAATTAACTCAGGCATCCTTGCACTGTTTCCTGCTATCCTTATCAACTCACAAAACACCAGGCTTTTCACCACGGCCCTGAAGGGGAGTCTCATCTATCCACCAACAGCTCACACAGCACCAGCAAGGAGGTAAAAACCAGAAACAGAAAATCACGTCATTCTCCAGTTTGCTATTTAGAGCTGTAAGGGTCTTGCAGGGGGAAAAAGAGAAACTGCATCATTACAGTGTTGCTGCTTTACCCAGGACCAGGCTGAGCTCCCCAGGGCCTGGAAGATGACTGCTTTCTTCCCCACCATGACAACTGGAGACGTGGAGGTCAGAAACCTTTCCAGGTCCAGCAAGAAGACTGCATCACAAGTGTAAATTTTCCAAAGTTGCCTGCACTGGGGAAAAGATTCCCAGCAGAGCTATAAAAGTGATAAAAATAAACTTAGATGGACACAAGGAGGACTAAGCAGACTTAATTCTACTTGGGAATCCACTAAAAGTTGCAAGGAATAGCCAAAGAGGATGAACTTTCTCCTTTCAAGCCTTTTGCTGAATTGTTTCCCCAGGACTCTGAGCACTTCCTATAAGGCCAGTTACCTTTTCATAACCTGGCAGCAGGGGCCTTTCTTTGGGAATCAGGAGCTTTGGGATTTCAGTGTGCTTGGTTCAACAAAGGTGGGCACTGGCAGTGGGGGGATGGACCAGTGTTATCCTTGGGCCTGCCACAGAGTGCAGTAAACACAAGCAGCAGCTACGTTGTGCTCCGAGTCTCACAGCATTAACTGTGGTCCCAACAAGAACTACAGAAGTCTGAAGATGGATAGATTAGCCCCAGCAAAGAATGTGTTGTAAGCCGAGAAGGCGAAAGGTGGATTTCTCTGGAGGCAGACAGAGAACACATTTACATATGAAAAAACTAATACACGGTGAAAAAGGAAAAGGGCATTACGTAAATAATGCGAGGGAAAAAATGAAAAATATGTATTTTTAAACACATTCTAAAAGTGGTTTCCAGCATCTGCAAACACATTGCTCAGCCAAGCAAAGACCCAGAGGCAATAGGCGTGAGTCAGACAGGCAAACACTCAGACCAGAAGAGCCCTGCAGAACATCACTCATTCACAACTATCCTTTCCAGTTCCCTTCACCTGTAGGGGCTTGGGAGAGTACATTGGGGGTATCTCTATTAATTTACCTTTACTTTTAATGATGTGTAGACATTTGCTACTGGCCACATCACAAGTGGGCTCCTCAGCTGGACAGACTCCTGGTGCCACCCACTGCCTGGATGAAAGTGGAACAGGTATTGCAGGGAAGGAGCAAGAGCACATGGGGTGCCCCCACGGGTCATGGGGTGCCCTAATGCTCTGGATCTCAAGAGGATACAGGTACAGCACTCAGAACAAAACTGGAATGTCAGAAAGGAACCCTTTCTTGTGCTTCAGCTCAGAACTTTAATCTACTCAGCTAAAGAGAAGAGCTGAGGTGTCCCCTTCTCAGGACTGAACCCCGGCTGTCCACTTCTGCTGGAGATGTGGCTCTGCCATTCATACGTGGCACATCCATACATTCCCCAGATCCAAACAATGGCAACTGACAGCTCGGCCTGGCAGGAACCTGCACAGCCATTTGCCCTCATTTCCCCCGCGGGGCCGAACGACGCGATCACTTTGTAACTCTTGAAACATGAGAACTTACACTAAGCCAGCAGTAATGGCACCTTTCGGCTGCTTCATTGATTTCCACTTTGCTGGGTTTGCAGGTTATACTGCTTCACTTTTATAGGATTTTCCTGTCCTTCCGTTCAAATCTACTGAATAGGTGCGAGGCAGTTTCGCCTCTTCCCAGTGAGGCAAAGGCACCTGTGAGGCTCCAGTGGCAACGCAGGGCACAAAGTCTGCAGGCACTGTGCAAGGCTGGTGTCACCAGTAAGGCAGCAGCTCTAAAATGGACAACCATCAGATTCCAGAATCAGAGAGAGAGAATCCTGTTAATGCAATAAAGAGCTGTTTGACACTCTGCTGTGGTTACCTTCTGGGCATGAGAAAGGTAAGAGTGGCACCACAGCTGAGTGGCATCAGCTTCCTGAGAGGTGCATAACTGTCCCCTGAAGCCAGCGGGAGCTTCCTGCTTGCTCTGAGTTTGCCCCTCAAAGACATGCAAAGGTACTGCATAAGCAAAACCAGACTAGAGTAGATCTGTATCCATTTCCCCCTTGACCGAGGGTATCAAGGCAGGAGAGGCTGAGCTGTTCTCATCAGTGTCAAAGGATAGTTAAAAATGAAATGAAACATGGAAGTCCATTTGCACAGCAAAGTCTGTTGCTTCAGTCTCGACAGGCAAATAAAACAAGGACTGTATGCAACTGAACTACTTCTGGGTGATTGGGGGGAAAGAAATAAAAAAAAAAAAAAAACCAAAGATAAAAGGAGTGACTTATTTAAAAAAAACCCTAATCCTCAGGAAAGATCTGATGGCCAAGAAAATACTGGCTGCATCTGAACTTCCTCCCCTTGACTCAGAGATGAAAGTTGTGTATCTGCAAGTTGCTTTCAGTGGTACTGGAGGGGACTTGTTGGATAGCTGCTTGCACCAGGCTCCAGCAGGAAAAGGTTTTTTTCCCTGTGGTTTATTTTTTTGTCTTATAGAAGAATGAAAAAAGGGACCATGTCTCTACATGAAGAAAGAAATTGCATAAGCTCTGCTCTGCCCCTCGTCAGTGGAGACGGATCTGTTCTTTTATTTACGCTGCATGACATCCAGGCAAGAAAAAGCTCCACAGAAATAAATTAGGGTCACTCTCTGTCAGCACAGATGTGCTCCTGGCTCTTAAGCAGCAGAATATGGCACAAGCCCCTACCTCCGCTCCAGAGAAAATTTTGCTGTGAAGACGAAGCTGCATTGCAGATCCTAAAGGTGACGGCAATTAGCGCTGGAAAGGAAATAATCAGCAAAATTTCCCCACATGAGTAGGGCCACCACAAGCAACTGACATCTCTCCTTGTGAAGAAGCGAAATTCTCCAGGAGGGTATAGAAGTACATGTTTCCATCTGAGGAGCACAAGGGAGAAAAGTCAGAAGGATATATATTTCAGGAGTCCTCCACGGATGGAGGGGGTTTGTTGTTGCTGTTTTAGGAAGAAGCAGCTAAAAACCCCCACCATTTCCTAAAGAATTCTGTTTGGAGACAATCTTACTGCAAAATCTACTTTGAAGCATACTAAACTAAGAAGGAATAAGTTGACTTTGTTCCAGAATGAGAATTGCTGGAGAAACGTTCTATTGCACTCTACATTCACAGTTTGCCTCAGATGCAAATGAAATCTCAAGTGCCAGCAAGTCCCAGACAGAAGCTCTCCCCAAGCACTTTGCAATGATGGCTTTAAACTCTGGCAGCACTGTGACCACACCAGCTGATGTCAAGGTGCTACTTCTCTATATCCTTGGCCATTAGGAACATTGCCAGGGAGAAAAATCAGAGTTCACATGTAACCAGGGGCGAGGACTGTCTAACTTTCTCCCTTCAACAGTCAGATTGAATTCTGACACCTTAAAGGTAAACTTAACTTTAATAAACAGCCCCTTTTACTGCATGAAGGATCCAGACTTCAAAAGGGAGAGGTGCCACAGAACACGCTGGGCGAATTGAGATCCCAGTGATCTGCTGTCTCCAGGGCAGGCAACCCTCCTGCAGGGAATTAGGGGTGCAGTTCCAACAGGTTTCCAGCTCTGTTCCCTGCTTCTCCCAAGGAACAAGCGACACACTCAACTTTTAAAAGATGGCACCTGGGTCACAGCATTTTCCAGCTCTGCTCATGACTCTGTGACAGATCATGTCCCATTTGATGGAAGGCAGATAAAGCTCCGTGAGGCCGAATGGCTTCTCCTGTACCAGGGAATTGGGCACCCTCCTGTTCTCTCTTTGCTGTTATGACACCAAGCACAAGTGTTTCTGAGGGAACAGGACACCAAGCTGATCAGTGTCATACTAAAGTCACCACAGCAGTCAAACTTTAATAACTATGAAAATTGAAAACTCTCACTGATGCTCCTTTTGGGTGGGTGGAGGCCGTGGTGAACCAGAACTTGCCGTTGTCATTGCATCACAGCTGTTCTCTGGTCACCCAAAGATGTGGCTTCTGCTTGCCAATAATATAAAGCACATCCATCTTTGTAATGTTTTGCCTACACACCGTACCACTGGCTGAAGATTTAGAAGCAAACTTTGATAATTTCGAACAAACTTTCACGTAAGAAGACCTAGAGACTTGTCCTTTCCTCCTTTTTTAACTGATCACGGATCTTTGCCTTTCTTTGTTCTTTCCCTTCCCCACCACATTTTTTTTTCCATCAGTGATAAGGTGACAAAAAAGTAGGGAAACAAAAAAAATAGAGAAAGAGAAAATAGGAGAAAAGTAAGTGGGCTTGTATGAAATTTATGATAAAGCACTCTTTGAAAACCTGTGGCATTAGAAAAAAACACAAATTAATTGCTTTCCACCCATTTCCAATTATCTTTTACATTTAGCAGCAGCAAAGACTAAAACCATAACCTCAAAGTCAGGGCACAGATACCAGGAGTAGGTTACCATTTGCTGAACATGTAATAAGTGATTCGACCCTTGAACTAACACTACAGGGCACATCTGGAAATTGCCCTTTAGGGGTGACATCAGTCACTAAGGAACCAACCTTCCTGGGGAGAGTGACTTTTTAGAGGGCTCTTTGCCACTATTCAAAACTCCTCTAAAATTTACCCCTCCTGCCTACAAAGTGTTTAGTAGAAGTTTGCCCCTGCATTAGAGTCCCAGAAAAACAATTTGTGCCTACATTTCTTTTTAAAATTAGGCAGAACTGGTAATGAGTGTGCCCCATTACCCTTTCTCTCCATCCTCAGAGCCCAGAGAAGCCAGACTGCATTGAAAGAGCAAAGCCAACCTCTAAAGGGCTGCTGTCTGGGGCAGAAGCATGCTTTCATCCCAAGTCCCTTCTTCTTGCCCTCCAAACAAGCTTTACACCCTTTTCTCTGTAAGCTGGAGAAGTCAGGGTGACATGGCTCTTACAAACACGTACACAGTGCAACAGACACCCGAGGAGCATGTGAGCAATCTGTGCAGGAGCACACGGAAAATTTAATCCGAGTGCCCTCGTGTCAAAGAAAAGTTTGCAGCAGCCAAGTCCCAGTCACTCATGAACGCTGGCTCCTCAGAGCGAAGCAGAAGGAGCAGGAAGGAAAGTGCAGGGCACCTCGGAGACAAAAGGACTGAAAACAAAACAAAAACAAACAAAAAAAAATCAATTCAGCTGAACCCAGTCAGGGCAGGCAAAGAAAAAGGGTCAGAAGACAAAGCTGAAAACAATAGACCAGCAAGATTAATATCAGTTGTGAGGAAGAGCTGGGGCACTGCTGAAGGAGAATGGAAAAGGCTTAAAATATAAAAACTAGAAGAGATTCCTAATTGTGAATCCTGACCTGCAGCTTGATCAGCACAGCTCTCACATGCTGCTGCACTGACTGAAAGAGCTCATCTCAACTTTGATTCCTTGACAGCAATGATGGTCACTTATCAGAGCCCTTTCTTTGCCATTAACAGAGCCACACAAATGAGATCTAAAGACAACTCCAAACTTCCTGTGGTTTTTACATCTTTGTCCTAAGTTTTGCATATTTATTTCATGCCCTGGCCCAGAGAAGATCTGGTACCTGGGGGGTCATACTGCTCCCTAAAAGTGTAGGACTTGCTGCCCATGGCCATACAGAGCAATAAACCCAGAAAATGGCCCTAACTGATAACAGGGCAGACATGGATAGGCACCTTCAGAATCCACTCAGGCTGCAATTCCTAGTGGGAAAAACAGGCCACATTAAGCAAAGCTAAGTGATCATGAAGTCCAGGTGAATCAGTATTTTCTCTTTTTCCTAACCTCAGACATCAGCAAAGTGCCACAGTGTGTACAAATATGATGTGCTTTGCCCTAGAGTCAGGTTGGTAGGGCTGAAAGGAAATGATCTTTAAGCCAATGTTATCCAAAAGTAAAAGCAGTCAAGAAACATTGCAAAACCAGGATGTTCAAGAGATTAATTGGGCAATCTCACATGGAGACAAAACAAATTTGCCTGCTGTTCTACAGTGAAGCCTTTCTGAATTCTCCCCCTCGAAGACCAAGGGTTCCTTTAGCCCTGTGATTACTCTAAAGAGGATTAGTTAAGCAGAGGTATTCAAAGGCCTGCTCTGGGCAAAGGGCAAACCGAATCAAACAAAGCCACTTGACATTTCTTAGCTGCACAGGAAGAGCTGACCTTGCTGTCCCAGGGATGAGGAGTCAGTGCTGATCCATTCCTCCTACTGCAAGCAGCAAGGTGAGCACATGGGACCGGACTGGGGAGGGGTGAGCCTGCCTGACCAGACCAACTTTCTGTGCCTGCTGCTGCAGATGGATGAAGAGGTGGGACAGCAACCTCTGTTGTTGGTGGGGAGAGATGTCTCAGCCATGGAACAGCCACAGATAACACAACTCCTCCCTTGGGGCCAAGCTCAGGTCTCCAGAGTTCGGGGGATTTCTCTGCTGTTGCAGACAGCAACACCCAGCCCATGCACAGTCTCCCTCCACGCCCTGCAACCATCACACCTTCTCTTCTGCACAGGAGTTCCAGAAAACACGTGCTGTAAGGGAGTGAATCACATAACTCTATAGCCAGAGAAATTTAAACTCATTATAAATTTCCTCCAGCTCAGGAACCCAGGTGTATAACCTCTCATACCTGCCTGACACCACAGTGGATTGATTCAAAGCCTGTGGTGTCTTGTAACAGCCAATGTCACACTGGTAGCAGGAATTCCTCTAACGGTCTATTTACATCAACACGATTTTAAAAGGAGCTTTTATTTCCATTACTCCAATACGGATGTTTTATTATTCTCAGAACAACCTTTCTCTCTCCTGGGATACTTCACACTAAAATCTCATCCAGGAGATTTACAAGGGACAGACAATAGTGTTTTTCATGTTGCTTTAGAAGTCAGGGAGAGTGTGTTTCCCTTTGTATTAAAGCTTAGGAGCTGTGCCCTTACAGAAAAAAAAAAATCTTGGTGGGAAGGATGAATGCAATTTAACAACTTTAAGAGAGCCCTGCAGCTCATTTTATGGTTGGGCTGTTGAATTCTGTTGCCTTTGTTTGCTTCTCGTCATTTGGTTTCCTGAACTCCTGTAAAAGAGACCATGAACTGCAGCTCCTGCTCACCACGTTCCCTCACTGCTCCCTAGTGCTAAGCTGCTCCTGGAAGCACAGGAGTATTCCCTTCCTCTCCTGACACAACTTATGTGTAGCATTGTCTGGATGCAGAACACCATTCATTCTATGGAAAGATTCTGCTCTTCTTTTGGCCATGAGCAGTCACCTCTAGGGTGGAGCTCTGCACTGGGAGATGCACTTTCCTAGGGATTGCAGCCAGAAAAGATTTGCATTGGATACAATAAGTATTGAAAGTGAACGGAAGCTTTGTGTCTTTACACTTTTGGGGTGGCAAAAAAGTATAAAAAAATACCTTTAAAGTGGAGCTTCTGTGCTGCTCAATTCTCTTCAGTCTTAGCAATGCAGCCCACAAAGAGGAACACTGGAGAAGGCTCCCAAAAAGGGCATTCCTGCACCAGAGAGCACTCACCCCTTGGCTTCATGGCCAAGGCAGAGCCCCCTCCCACACCCAGAGATGCCTTACAAACACATCCAAAGAGGAATTGCAGACTAAGCCTTTATACATATGGAGGCACTCACTGGGAGTCTAGAAGTAGCCAGGACACCAGAAGTGTTTGCTTCCAGTCTCTTTCATTTGGCACAGAAGACAGAAGTGAGACTTGACAGTAATATAACAAACATGCATTTATAAGATTCCTATTCCCCATGGAATCGTATTTTTTTTCCTCCTCTGGTAGGAAACAAAACTTGGAAACGAAGATGAATTGGCTTGCTAGACAGAAGAATAAAACAGATAAAGTGAGATGCAAGGCATGCATTTATTCAGATGCACATTCAGTCTGATAGGAAATCTGGCAGATGATGTCCCCAAGCTTCTGAGGACCCAATACCACCACAGGAATTTCTAGGTGCAATGCTTTTTTCCTCCAGCACAGCTGCAGTTACCAAAAGCAACTTACACCAATGGCTACAGAACTCAAGTTTCTTTCCCCTAGGAGAAATTTATACCCTGGAGACAGCTAAGCAAGGTCATCACCTCTGCTACTTCAGAAAGGTTCTTTTCACATGTAAAAGCTGAATTTACGCTTGCATGTAAAACGTGTCCTGGCCTTCAGTTACTATCACTTATGTCTTAATGCTCAAAAGATTTATGCTTAGTAAAAGAAACAGAAAAGCAGCTTTTAACCCTGACAGTATATTCCTCTTCTTTCTTCATAAGAAAAGACAGAGTTCGGGTAAAATTCCAGGTAGAAGACACAGGCTTCAAAAGGACCCTTCTCACACTTATGACTGCGTTTCCCACAAGAAATAAAAACCACAAAATCCCAAACAAATAACAAAACAAACAAATGCCATAACATAATGAAAAAACTCCCACCCAAGTGACATTTATTCTACTGTAGCAATTTCACTCTCTTACTAACTCCTTCAGGTTTCCTGCAGGATCAAATTCAAAGAATCTAAAGGCACTGTCTCCATGAAATAAACTAGAAAACACTTTTAAGAGGTCACTTTGGAATCTGTCCAGGACTTAAATCCTTCATAGCACCTGGAGCATCTTGGTGACACAGAGAGCAAGTTCAACTACCCACTAGCTCAGTGAGTTATTGGGCAACATCAGAACTTGAGATACAGCTGGTGGGAGACTTGTTTTCAGGCAGTCTGTTGCCTTCTAGCCCGTTCTTCAAATTTAGAATCAAAATTTGTACAAAAGTTTTCAGATTTTTTTCCCTGCCCTCTGCTGGCAAGAAGGTGAGGGTTAAAAGCACAGACCAAGAATGCAAACAGAAAATCAAGAGACCTTGCCCAGTGTAATCTGTTTCTTCATTTCATATCATCTGATTTAAGGCAAAGCAAGAGGGAGAATTCATTTAAGCAGCTATAAAGAAAAGAAGATTGATTGAAAAGTAATTTTTGCTCCATTTCTTATGGAAAAGAGTCCCAGGTGTCTGTTTTTCTTATGTTTTCTTTTTAATGGCTGTTCCCTTTTCCGCCCATAAGCACAAAGGTCAGCTCCAGGTCAAATTAAACTTAGCCTGAGATGCTCAGCATCTGCAAACCCAGCTGTGGGATCCCTCTCCCTCCTGTATTACACTGGGCTTTCCATTCTGGCATCCCAGCCTGGAAAACCCTATCAGAGGCTTAGGGTACAAATTTTCATTTCTGCATTTAGAAGGCACACTGGGTGCCACACTGGCAAATCAACAAATTCCATCCTACCAATAGAATATGCTAAATCAATGAGTAACATACATGTGTTGGTACATCTAGACACGTTTAACCTTGAAATTCCTGACTGCTGGCAAAAGTTAGAGCATACAGGATAAGCTTAAACATAGGAGTATCTCCCACAACTTTCCATGTATGTGAATAGTGAGGGACAGTTGCTTTTCACCCACAAAGAAACTAAAATCTAGCAAACAGAGGAAAGAAAACAAGACTCTGAGAATGTTGGGGACTAAAAATACCCCTATTGCCAGATCTTGGATAAAATCCAAGCCTTTTGAAAGCTGCCTTATGGCCAGTGTTTAGAGGGGAGGGGCTTGCACAGAGTTTACACACATTAGTGCACACTGTTGCTTGACATCTGTAAGAGTTAGTTTATTTGCCTTTACAGCAAAGAATGGAAGAGAAAGCAGTACACATTTTCTTAAATGAAAATACTGCAGGGGAGAAAAATGAGGAAAAATATCTAAGAAAGGAAAATAATCTAAACCCACAACTTCAGAAGAATCCTTCAGAAATCTGAACAGCCCAAGGGAGATGAGTTCAGGCTGTAAGATGAATTTGCTCCTCTTTGTGCTCCACTACAAAAGCCCTTCAGGAGCAGCAGTGATTCCAGTTGGTTAAGAAATGGTCTATAAGAGCAAAGTGAAAACAAATCCTCTTAATCCTGGACCCTACTCCTACTTATTCGTCTCTAAAAGTGGTACAAACATCAGTGCTCGTTGTGACCATCACCATCTGAGGAGGAGAACACCATCCTACTTTAGATGTGGAAGGTACTCATGTGACTGGTACTCTGGTGACTGGGTCTTCATCTCCAGCCCTGAGCTCCACCACAAGCAGTGAAGAACCATTAGGAAAACGCCCTAAAAAGGCTAACCATTGTACTAACTCTTAAAAGACAAAAACAGAAACAAAAGGTTCTTAATCCATCTTTTTATGAAGAGGCTCTCCAGGGTTTTGTCTGCCTTTTAAGGAACTGAACTGCAGCTCTGCAGCTGCACCATGTGTGAAATATTATAGCATTTGTTTGTAACTGCTGGATGGGGTGCCTGATGATTCTAAGGTCTGGCTACTGCTGCAAGCACTCCACAGTTGGAAGGTGACAGAAACGTGTATCCAAGTTTAAAATACTTGCACATTTGCAGGAATGCAGGGCATTTGTATCCAAAACTCAGTTTTCAGTGGATTCTTCACAGTAGAATATGAAGAAAGATGACAGAGAAACAATTTTGAACAGGGAGATGACAAGTTTTGTTTCCTACAGGAACACAAAATCCTTGTTTAGATTCATAATATGTGGCTAAAGTGGAGGACAAAGGATCAAAAGACAGGAGCAAGCATCTCCTGATGTATTAAAGCTAGAAAATTTGCTTCTCAGAGACCTTGCCTAGTCAAAAAAAAAAAAAAAGGGAGGCAGTAATAGGTAGCTTCTGTCAGGCCCCAGGAAGTTCCTGTTCGGAGTACACAGCTGAAAATCCCTTAGCAGAGAGCAGGCCAACAAGGGCAGAAGGGGACCTGGGCAGCTCAAACACAGGCAGAAAAATGAGTAAGGAGTCAGATATTATCTTCAGGCTTTAAAGAAGACAGTGACTGAACTGAATAAAGCCAAAGATTGACTGGAAAATTTTGAAGAACAAAAAATAAAAGCTTTATTATCTCATTATCTATTCCCCTATGGACTGATTCTCCAAGCTTGGGCAGTCACACTTCTGGTCTTCCACCCACAAGACGCTGCTTGCTCCTGGGGAATCTTTGGGATCAGTTTTCAGATCTTAATACTCCAGGTGGTGAGCATAATCAAACATTCAAGAAGAAATCTCTCCACCAAGAAGAAAAATAATCCTGACATGTTCCATATGCACTGAGCTGGCATCTGGATATAAAATCTGCAACACCTAACTATGCCAAAAAGCTTCCTGAGACTCCAGAAATTAAATTCCTAAGTGTGCCCTCACCTTGACTGCCAGAGGAATCTTTTTTATCCCTTCTTTTGATCCTCCCACACGAAGGTTTCCAAAGATGGAGCAAGCACCCAATTTCACATTCGGCAGTGCTAGAAACAATGCTGCAATGGCCTTGAAATGTCTGACATTTCTGCTTGTCTGGATGCTAATTCTGCACAGGAGGCAGCTCTGCCTGCATGGGGCAGGGGCTCAGGGCAGTGTCCAGTGCCCTCCCAAAGGAGCCAAGTGTGTGCTGTAACTGCAGCCACAGCAAGTTTTGGATGTGCTCCTCCAAGACTGATACCTTGATATCTCCTTGTTATTTTTCTTATATTTCCTACTTTGTTGTTGTTGTTTGGGCTTGCTTTGTTTGTTTTTGGGTTTTTTTCCTACAAAGCACAAAGTTTCTCTGAGACAATCAGAGCATGACTTCGATCTAGCTGTTTCATCAGGCTAAGCATGCCACCCGCTTTTACGCATCCTTTTTTTTTATTATTATTTCCCTTTTGAATAAACTCTCCATTATCAAAATAAAATAACATCATTTACAAAGCACCACCTCAGCAGCATGCCTCAGCTTTCATTTCACAGGGCTATGCCAGCAGCCACAAACAGAATCAAAGCAGCCAATTAAAAATCCATATTCATTAACAAACATCATGTGTGCTATAATGCCCTGCATTGACTGCAGCACGGCAGGAGATGGGAAACTCGCTGAGTTTTCCTGCTCTCAGTCTGAAGCGTTGTTTTACTAGAGGAAGGGCTTTACCTTTGCTGCTCCAGGCCAGCAAGGAGAGCGTCCTGCAAGCCCACGGGGCTGGGGCAGCAGAAGGGGCAGCTGCTGACCTTTTGCCTCACAGAGATGCCTGACACAGCACCTTGCCAGGATGAGGAGCACGCAGAGAAGACCAGGAACCTGTGCCAGACCCTTCCCACTGAGGTTTTTGGGTGCCAGCAGGGCCACAGTGGCAAACGAATCTGCGGCATCATGAGCAGACAACATAATAAACTCTGCATATGCTTGATTGATGCAACTCATCGGCTCAGCAGGGCCAGGTCCAAGCTGCTGCAGTGAATTACCAAATTTCCCTGGCTCCAGGGGAGCTACTTTGATTTACACCATCAACACTTTAGCACTGCAGACAGCCACATACATAAGTACAATATTTCAGACCTATACAATGAAGTTATACAAAGGCGTGCCAGGGTTATTTATTTATTTGTACCCACAAGCCTGAGATTTACGACTCTTTATAAATACAAGCTGGGCAATTTGCTTTCTATTTTTAGCAGGAATGTTTTGTGCAGGAAACAGCTGTCAGCCACTGGGAGCTGTGTTCCTCAGAGCAGCAGCTTCAGACAAAGAGAGGCCTCTTAGAATTCAACTGGAGAACTAGGGTCACTGCTTTGTGATGAAAAAGAAGCTGGAGATAGTAGACAGCAAGAAAAAAATAAGCAGTTAACAGAACCAACCCCAGGAAAATGGGCTGGAAATGCTCTAACAAAGGAGCTTTACACAAATATATTGCATATGAGCGTGACTGTCTCTTTCTTCCCAAATAGCTTCAGAGCCCAATTCTGTCCAATTCTGTCCAAGTTCAGCAAACATTCACAAGACTTGGAGACAATCTATTCCTATTGCCTCAAGGAAGACAAAGCAGCTGGGTATTAGATGAGAGATTCTGCTGATATCCTCACTCTGGAAAAATCTGTGATGTGAGCTCAGGCTCCTTTCAGAGCCACAGCACTCCACACCAAACACATGCATCAGCAGGAAATCAGATGCCACCAGACCTGCCACCTTGGTGCAGACACTCACCTTGGCACACGAAGGAGGAGGGTGTTTCCCCAGGATGGACCCGTGCAGTGATGAACACCACTTTCTGTTCAGCCCCTGGACGCAGGTTTGCTGCAGCAGAAAAGGGCAGGGGACAGAGGGGGAAGAAGAGAAATAAAGATCCTTAAACTGCACCCCAGATGTAGAAACATGCAACTGTTAATTTTTAAAACACATTCCTTTTATTAAAATTGCTCATATGTTATAAACAAGCACAACCCATAACCAAAGAGGCCGCATCGCCCGGTCTCTTTCCCAGACTGCACAAGGGCTGCGAGACTAATGACATGCAGCCAAACCTGCAACAACAAATTTAGCTCTCCTTTTAAACCCCAAGATTTACTGCAGCGAGTTTAACTGCACTGTAATTGTGCTCTCACTCCTGATAAATGTCCCCCTGGGCCACAGGAATAGCAGTGGGGCTCCAGTCACGGTAAAGCCCATTGCACCCTGCATTACACTTGGTACAAGCCTTAACAGTGCCAAGCAATGGCAAAGTGCTACAAATTATATTTATTAGGCTTTGCTCTGGAGGATTCAGAGGTGAATTTTTAAAAATCTGTTAAGTGTTTGGGACTGTATCTGCCCTAACTGAAAGAAAAGTTAAAAAAAATATAGAAAAGAGACCAAGATTAAATCCAGGAACCTTCTCAGTGTAGGCATGAAAACGTGCTATTTCCCCTTCAAATTACAGGTAGGTTGAAGGCAGATTTAGATCCCTGCTACACTGAACTTAACACAGGTTAATCCCTCAGTTTTGAAACCACATCACTTTGGCCACCTGCTTCAGCCATTAACTACATGGGTCAAGCAGGATCCTTCCTTTGTTTGTGCTGTGACTGCGTTTGATAAACAGCAAACAAAAATGATGCTCTTTCAAAATGGGTTCTGGGAATTTTAAAGACTATAAGAGGTCAGGACCTCAGTTAGATGTCTTATCTCAACCTGAACACACACAGCAGGGGTAATGCTAAACACAGCAGGCTCCAATTGCTAGAGATAGCGTAAATCTTTGTTTTGAAGTAAAAAGTTTACAGACTGGAAACTAAATCCAAACTTTTTTTTTTTTCCATTTTAATTAGGTAAATGTATTGCACACATATTCAAAGTTTGACTTTTATTTTCCAAGATGTGTGAGAGTCCTCAAGACCATACCTTACTTAATTTTTCAATTTCCCAAATTCTTAGAAATGCTCCGTTTTCCCCATGGCAAATCACACCTAACAGAACCATAGGAATAATCAATACATTTTTTGCTGTTCTCAGGAGACAACTGCAGCAGGTTTCTTCTTTTATTTCCTTAGCACCTCAAAGTCCTGCAGCTGCTCTCCCTATAACTCAGCCATCCACTTGTTCTTTCTTACACCAGCTTCACTATTCTCTGATGTTTTTGAGCCCCAGAGGCAAAGAAATATAAGAAAGTAAGTCTCTGCAAACCCAGCAGCTGGTGGGGTCAATTCTGCTGGCAGAAGAAAAGGGGGAGGCAGCAAAAAGGAGCACTACACCATCAGCTAGAAGTCGCTGACCATCCCACATCATTTGCATCAACGTTAAGTAGCGTGGGAGGAAGGAGATAAATCAGCAAACCAACTTTAAAGAACAAAAGGAGAAGGCTGGGATCACTTTTGCCAAGAGGAGATGAGTTTTCCTCCCCTCTTGGAAAAGCAGCATTACATTAAAGGGGCTGTGGCTCGGCACAGATGTGATGCTCAGCAACACAACTGCCACTCTTTGGATCCGGAACAGCACCCTGGTTAGGAATCTTTTGGACAGAGGATTAGTTTGGGGTGTTTTGTGGCTTTGGCTTTGTTTGTTTTCAATTACAAAACTGTTGTTATTTATGCTTCATAGCAGTTATTAGAATCATTATTATAATCAGTAATTTTCATTATGCAAGTCTATTTTAATTGGCAATAAATTAAAATCCCCATAACTCAAGTCTGCTTTGCCCACAATGGCAACCAGTAAATGATATCCCTGTCTCTCTCTTGACCCATGAGCCTTTCCATTTTATTTTCTCCCTCTGTCCTGGATAAGAGGGAGCAGCTGGGTGGGCATCTGGCTGCTGACCAAGGTTAACCCACTAAACAACTACAAAACACCGCTTCATATATTAATTTAAATGTTACATTAGAAATGCATCCTATTTTGTACTTCAGGATTGAAAAGATCAATCAAAATTAAGAAGATTAGAAGTGCATAGCTTTGCTTAGTAGATGCCAAAAGCACTTAAGCAAAATGACAGAAAGGCACACTCCATTTAGCCACAGCTTTGAGACTCGTGGAAATGCAGAGAAATCGTCTGTTGTGGTACCACTTCTACCCTTCTAAATGCCACAGCAAGGAATCTTAGAAACAAAACTCTTTGACAAAACAGGTTTTCTTGGAAAGAAAGGAAAGAAAAGTAGACACATCTGGAATGATTCCTTTTTCGTTTTCTGTTCTGGGAAGTATCTTGAAGATTGAAATTAACATTTTCTTTTCCCTTTGAAGGCTACCACTATCATGATCATGGGTAATATTTGCCTTGACTCGTGACTGAGACCTAAATAATCTGTCACTGTGTGTTCCTCATGTCCTGCTACTCACCCACTGCCATCCTGCCCCTGCTCAGAGGAGAATTCCCCCAAGTGAAGCTGTGAAGATCTGAGGTGCTACTCAGAACAAACAGCACTCACCTCAACATCTATTCTGGCTCTCCAGATACCACACTGATGGTCAACACCAAGCAAATGTCATACTGAAAAAGAAACTCCATTAGCTGCAAGCAAGCAGCTCAGATCTCTCACTCTGAGTATCACTCGTGCTGTTTGGCCCTCAAACCATGTTCCTTCCCCTCTAAAGCGGTGGCACATTCAAGCCAATCACTTAAAACAACCCCACTGGCAACACCCCCCCAGCTCTCACCCAGGAACCAGCAATTTCCACTCCTGGTTGCGTATTACACTACTGCAACGAAAGCAGGGTCGTGCAGAAAACATTTTCTACTTCCGAAGAGACATCAAATTCTAAACCTTCATGGGAAGGCAGGAAATTCACTTAGCCATTTTCATTCAATTTTCATTTTTATGCTACTATAAAAACATGAAAATGACAGTATTTGTATACAGCAGCTTAATGATAAGCATCTAGAAATTTCAAGCAGAAATATTAAATTTATGGAACTCCATTTGCACTACCAACATGGAGTTCTGTAACAATACTGAGATAGAATTTCACGCCTCAACATCCAGAATGTTTTCTGCTACCTTGTCAGACCAGTATCAGACTGCAGATTTGTGGTTTCTTTAGGTCTTGCAGCCATGACGTAGTTAATGATTCAAGTTCACCACGTAGCACTAAGGATGAGAGTCTGACCCTAGAAGTCTGCTCCAGAAAGCCTTTAGGCTGGTGCCCATCAGGAGAACTTGGGAGTGAATTTCACTCCTTTGCAGAGGACTTCAAAGTTGAGGCAAGCCACTAGAAAAATCTTGCAATCTCTGGAAGGCCAGAAGGCTCTAATCCATGGAAATCCATCACCCTAAAAACATACGGTCAAATAACGATTCGATTTAAATACCCACGTAAATTTTAATGGAATGTTACCCATTGCAAATGAATTCCATATTGTTGTCCTGTCTCAGGTACTTTGCAGTACAAGGTGGGCATTTTTCATTCAAAACCCCGTGAGTTAAAGACTCCACAGAGGAAATCAAAATAACTCTACTACATTACACTCCTCTGTGCCACCTCGGCTCGTCTGTGTCCAACAGAGCTGTAACATCTGTGTCGAAAGCAAACGCCAGTGTCGGTGCTGCCCCAAGTGCCTTGTCTCCACCACATTAACCTGCTTTAGCAAATCAAATCCAAGAAGCATTTACTCTACTCTGGTTTTTCCTAAGAGACCAGATCAGCACCTAATCCCATTTATTTTTGCTCCTTCTGGCCACAAATGTCATTTGAGGTAAGAGCGTGCATCTCAGCAACACGAGAGTGGCAAAGAAACAGCATTTTTGGTCACTACCAAATCCCACTTGGTGAGGTCAGATTTTCCTTCTCGCCTTCTTCTAGTTGGCCTGAGCAGTACAAGGAAATTAGATAGGACAGAAGGTCAAAATAATGCCATTTGTACCAGAGACTGATGAGCAGAGAGTGGACTACAGGTTTTGGAAGTCAGACACCTATTCCTATGTACACCCACCTGAAATGGGAGGCAGCAGTTTCTTGTCTCCCATGCAAAAGCCATGGAAGGTCAGGTCTGTGGTGGGGTAGTACTGCTACAGGAGACCCTCACTGCTCATGGGCTCCCTTCACCTCCCACCACGCTCGGTCAGTCCTGCCTGGGTTTTGTTCAGCAAAGCCTCCCCTGTGCATGGACCATCTACTCAGCAATGGTCCTGCATGTAATGCTCAAAACTGCACCCAAAACCTTTCAATTCCTGGATTTTCATTCAGGCTCTGTCCTTGACACTGTCAGGTGCTTAAGTGCACGATTTGTTTGACGGACTTGTATCATGCTCAAAAATGTGCTTAACCATAATTTTGGCGTGAGAGCTGTGCTGAATTGGGGCCATTTTGCAGGAAGCCTGCCCCAGCGATCATTGTCACAATGTTTTAAAGTTGGAGATTGTGCAACTATTATCCTTTATTGCCCGTTTTATGCCAAAGTCTCTCTTTCTTTTTACATTCCTCTTAAAAGCAAAGCTATTTTGGAGCATTTAATATTATTTAATCTCTTTACTCTGGCAGCACAGAAATTACAGGAACCATTACAATGGTCCTGTGTGAGCGTATGCTTTATTGATGTATATGCTGACCTAATATCAAATTGATTTTACTCAGCTTTTCTGCTGACCATGGAAAAATGCAAATTAGGTATTATATTTGCACACTAATTTTATTGGGCCCCTGTGTCTTCATAAAAAGATAAAGTTTGGGCTAATAAAAATAAAACATTTCTGGGGCTAATATAGGCAAATGTTTATGTAGGCAGGTAACAAATTGGTTTGTCATTTAGGGGAACATAAAGAGCACTAAAATCATCTTTAGGCAAAATAGATTGGTGGCTTTTGCTTAGCTTTTAGCTTTCATTTGCAAAATCAATTTAATGTAGCACAGTGTCTCAAAGAAAGGGTGACACAGGATTAAGACATTCATTGTATTCCCCCTCCATAACTCCCCCTTATTCGGAGGCCCTGGGATTTGGGTTTGCTCTTGTTCAAAGCAAATTAAATATACTTCAGCAGCAAACAGAAAAAAGGAACCTTTAGACTTTCGCCATATCTGAGCATCCTATTGGGACAAACAGGGGCAGGTAGGACAGTGGGACTCAGTGTTCCGAAGGCAGATGCTGACAGAGTTATCAACATTTGTCAGTGCCACCAGGAATCTCAAAGTGTAGTACCTGTATGATCTCCTTTCTGGCTATGCCTTCGTTCCTCCCTCCTCTTCCCTCTCTCAGTCCTCTGTAGCAATGCCTTGTGCATCCCTAACAGCCCAAAGCCGTGCTGGAACGCAGCTCAGGGAACTGCGATGATGGTTTAAGTAGACTGGCACATATCAACAGCCCAACTTCTTTTTATGGAAAGGAACTGACCGATTTACCTCTCAGAGCAGGCACTATTTCTACCCAGCTCTTGGTTTTCATCCCCTCCTTCCCCTTCCCTTCCCCAGTTGCAGGGTGTTCTGGAGGGGTTCCTTGTAGTGGGAGGTTACATAAACAGTTTCGATGTTAATACTTGACTGCATTTTCAACTAAATAGCCCAGCAAAGGGATCTGACTGTGAAGCAAAAGGCCAGAAATAAATATCTCCTGGTAAAATTATGCTGAAGCACAGATCGAACGACACTGCAGAGCTATTTGCAAAATCAGAAATGGCGAATGACTACAGAGCAAGAGCTCCCTTACCTCCCAGCCCCATTTGCTTGTTTTTAATCTTCATTACATCTTGTAAGCAACCATTCTTCCATTTGGGCTTTCTGATACTGGCAGCTCACTATGCTTTCGAGGCAGGAAAATTACCTGCATGCAAAACCAGTCAAGGTACACTCACATCTTTCCTCCTTCCTCGTCTCCACTAAAAAAAAAACCAAACCCAAAACCACCCCCAAAAACCTGAGGTTTTGTTTTTAAATTATACATATGCATTTGAGCGTTGGAACATACAGTCCTATGAATAAGAATAGAAATCTGCCATATGAACAGCACATTACTCGTCCTCAAACAGCCAAGGTGATGACAACTCACAATTAAGGATGCAGACAGTAGCATTTAATGTCACCTACCTGCATCACTGTCATATCATAACAGTTTAGCAGGCAGGTCCCCAGCCTGCTTTCTCTTTCCCTCTTCTGCTTTGCTATTTATAAAGTCAGGTTGGAGTGTAGATCAACCCCTTGCCCTCCAGAGACCGGAGGCACGCAGTAAATTATGGGAAGGCTAAGTGGTACATCAAATGTGTCTCCTCAAAGCTATATATCATCTTGTTAAATTTGATGTCTAATCCCAGAACCCCAGAAATCATTCCCAAAATCCCAGAAAATGCATGTGTCCTTCAGATGATATAGAACAAGAAAGTAAAGTTTACCTGCAGGGAAAAGAAAAAAAAACCACCAAGACAAAAACATTCTAGACACTATTTGCTAAAGTCTTCATTTTACTTCAGTGTCTCTCAATGCCATTTCCTTAAACTCCATCAACTCAGAACTCACCCATCTGTATTTGAATACATGAACTCTGATCTACAGTACTCACGTCTTTTTTTTCCTTGCAATGGTCGACAATAAATTACAAACTGAATAAACCAAAGCACCTTTGACCTCTCAAGGCCAATGGATAAAAAAATAGGGAAGGAACAATCTGCAACACAAGACGCAAAAATCAGGGAAGATGTTTCTGGGAAGCTGTAACTAGGAAACCTCTATTCACTGGGGCTAGGTCTCATTCACTCAAGAAATAGGCAGAAAGTGTAACAGGAGGAGAACTAGAAAAAGAAAATAGTTGGAGAGGCAGGAAGCAGTGGACAAACTGGAGACCTACTCAGGTACCTTGTTTGAAGTACGGCCAGGTCTCATTCTGTGAGGGAAAAAATTGAAAAGCAACCAAACTTTCAGCCTGCTGGGCTAAAGACTCAAACCTGGGGGAGCAGTGAAGCAACACAACCAGCACTGTCACCAATTAATCTCCTGTGTTCCACCTTTTTGACACTGACTTGAACATGAACCTTTCTCTCTCTTATTCTTCCTAAACACGCATTGAAAAGAAGTGGGGACATGATCAATTACAGGACATGGGAGAGGATTATTTTTCTGATTTATGTGTTGCATCAGACCCTCCCTGGGCAGAAGGAAGAGGACTGACAAGGTTAGGAAGAATAAAGTGTACAAACCCTTGAAAGCAGTGATCCCAAGCAAGATGTGCAGGGTGTTCTGCAGGAGGCTTTGGCCTTTACTGAACTATGACTGTGAGCTCTTCAGTAGCTGAGCTAGCGGTCAATAAAAAGCAACCTGCTGAAATGAGATTCATGAAGAGCCATGCTCCTCAGAACGTGACACTGACCTCTCCGGGAAGCACCAGCACTGTTTGGAGAGAGGCTTGAGCCCACAAGGCAAGAAACAGACACCAGTGAATAGCTTCTCTTTCTATATTCACAGCTTGCCTGAAATCAGAATTTGGACCTGAACAAGCAGCACTGAAAATTAAGATGCTCAGTAGAGGGTCTTACAAACCAAATTTAAATTTTGAAATACTTCAGCAAAGTGGGTGATGCAGACTACCATCAGGGCTAAAGTACACCCATTCCTAAGCCAGCCAGGAGCAAATCCTTCTTTACTGTAGTGTTAGACATTGGCTTCAAATCAGGATGAGAAACCTGCTCTTAATGTAAGCAGGATGGCAAAGATGGGGTGGAAAATGTCCCCTTTTTGCAGGCCCCTGCTTTTGTTCATTGATTCTTTGCAGAGCTTAATCACAAGGACATGATGTCAGGGAGTCTGTGGCTTGGGAGGAGTCAACAGCCCTAAATCAGCTTTGCTTAGGTGCGTACACTCCATTCACTTGTGAGCGACTCCAGCACCAGCAAGTATCACAGACATGACCTCAGACAGAAGTGCACTAAGAATACAGGACCTGTATCATAAATCCCAGAGGCTGGCAGGAAAAAGTCCTGTCACACCCGTGTCCTTTCCTTCAAAAGAAAGTGGTGAGATGCATGCCCAGAGGAAGGGCACTTTCCGTTCTCATTAAGAGCCAACAATTAAGCAAGCTGCCATTCTTATTCAGATGCTGCTTATGACATTTTCCCCTCTGTTGCAAAAACAATTATCGCAAAGATGTTTAAATTCCACCTGGACACATAAAACCTTCTCCTTCCCCAGCCAACCTGCCACCACAGTCCCCTGCCTTGCAACAAACTGAGAACAGCTCCTCTCACAGATGTGATCCTTCTCAAAGCTCCCTGTGAGCACCACGTTAACTTCGTGCGCACGCAAGTGTCCACCGATCCTAATTGTCCTTTTTGTCCCATCATTAGTTAGCAGTAAATTCCAGAGGTGCAGTCAATCGATGCAGCACAGGGCAAAAGGGAAAACATTTTGCCTGCACAGGCACACGCTGGAAGGCTGTGTGAGCTTTGTAAAACCTATCTAGTCAGCAAACTGTTAAAACCAATTTATACACACTCACACTCTCTCTCTCTCAAGGCAATAAGCCTATGGAGAATTTTAATTAAAGTCAAAGGAGCCTTTAAAAGTGGAGGGGGAGAAATCTAGCACAGCGAGAAATAAATTAATAAAAACACGCTCCAAGTTGAAGCTCAAGGGGATCACTCTCAGTCATCATTTATTTAAAGGATGGGACACGTCAAAGATAGGAATGTCAAGTGGGAGATGCTGTGAAGCAGCAGAGGACAGAAAAGGGGCTGACGAACTGCATGCCACAGCTTCTGTAGCAGATCATTTATTGTCACGTAGGTTATATTTGTGGCTGGCCACCTGCTGCTTGATACTCACTAGCTCTCAAAGTTAGGCACTAAAATATCTGTATTCCCTTTCACAGTTGATCTGGGAAGGACCTTTTAGCTCATCTAGACCATCCTTATCTGGTGAGCACCCAATTGCTGTGGAAAACTATTCTATTCTCTCAACCTGAGGATATTTTTCTTGGTATTCAGACAGCATTTTTTTTGCTGCTGAATTTCATTCTGTTTGTCACTTGCCTCTTCCCTTGGTGTTTATATCTTTTTTAGATTACTTAATTTTGTATGCATTGTTCTAGCTTTTGCTTGGGCCATAGACTACTCCAGAGGAACTGACTGACCCCTCCAGACGAATACACTCAGGCAAACCACAGGTCTGTTCAATTCTCACGTTCCAGAGCTCAGATGAGAGCTGGCATCCTGCTCTTCACCTGACATTTTTGCAGCCACCAGATCATACCTTGTAGCCTTTTTCATAGCACAGGGAAGAGATTTCTTCACTTGAGGCCAGTTGCAAACAAGCAGTGCCACATTTCTTAACTTTAACAACTCCCAGTATCAGCTGCTGGAGGAAGTTCTCGTCACCTCTGCCTGTCTTATAACAACTCAGTGGAGTGTAAGATGATTGTGTGGATCAGTGTCCTCAGCAGCCTCCTGGGTACCAGACTGTGGTCAAGGGAATATAATACTTCTAGTTGGGGCTGTGTCAAAACATCCCCAGCATCAGATGCAGATTAATCACCCATAATAAATCAGATTACTGTATTGGAAACCCATCCACTCTGAGCCTTCAACTACAAGAATTATGGAGATCCAATATTAACTGCCTATCTTGACACTCATTATCTTATTTAGAGAGTCTTGTGTTGTCTGTTTTCCAGCTAGATCCCTTGGTAGAAACAAAAACTTCATGGATTGATAAGACCCCACAGTAGTTTCCATGTAAAAGCATGGAAATACAACTCATTTCCAACATAAAAAAATTTCAAATTATTCAAAACATTAATACGTATATTTGATAGTCAATGTAAATTGAATTATGTTTTGCCCTTTCCCATAAAACAAACCAAAACACCCTTTTTGTGGAAAGAGGGTTAGAAAGGTTAAAAAAAATGAAGAAAGTCAAAGTCATTACATTCCAATCAAACTTGATAAATATGTAAATTACAGCAACTAAACAGTTGGCTTTGACAAATAGCTTCCACGTAATGGATTTTTCATAGTAATGAGGCTACAGTGCAATTGTTTTTTTAAAGCCTTACATTTCTCATTAATACAAAGTGTGAGTCAGTGTGCACAATGGACATATTCACCAAAAAAAAAAAAAAAAAAAAATTA
>VZTE01005518.1:2363491-2395962 GCA_013397775.1 Eulacestoma nigropectus | reverse complement strand
AAAAAAAAAATAAAATTAAGAAGCAAAAAAACATTTCAGACAGCAGTTGACATCACAGAGGGATGCCTGAGATGGTGTCACTGCTTCCATCAGCATTGACACGTTGTTGACTACTCTTTAATTAAGTGGTTTGAACTTGAGGAGCTACTCAGTGCCAAAAGCAAGCCCACAACTTTGCCACTTGCAATTCATTTGGGGTTTGTTTATCCATCCAACACCAAAGGTGTCAGCTATGCGGGCTCTACAACACCTACAAAAACGGCAAAACAAGGAAGAAAATCACTTCTGTGACCTGTAAGTAACTTCCCTGGTCACCAGTACCCTCCTGCCTCATTGAGTCCACTGGCACTTCAGACCATGTCAACCATCGCAGCACCTGTGCATCTCACTACCTTTCTAATGCAGTTTGAACACTACTCCAAAAAAAAAGATTCTTGGAAGAAGATGACCCTGGATCATAGAGTACTACTTTCAGTTGCCTTATCATTGTCCTCGGAACATCCTGGTATTCAGCAAGGCATCTCTAAGCTTCTTACTCTTGATTTCTGCTTCGCTTGATGCATTTTGGAATGACAGGAGGGCAGCATCGAAGGTGGTTTGAGCCTGCAACAGCTTTTCAATGCAAAGGAGCAATGGTTGCAGTGGAAACGTCTCCAGAATCACTCCCCTGCCATGCACCCAGCTTTAGCAGGACCACAGCACTCAGGGTTATGGAGGTGTTGTCCCCTTTAGTGCAGGCTGCTGGCCACCAGCCAGCCAATTGCTGCTACCACTGAGCCTGCTTTTGTGTCACCACACTCCAAGGCCTACAGCTGAAACTGACTTCTCTCATCTTTTCCAACAGGGTTTCCTCTGCAAGCCTCTCGCCACATCTGCAGAAGCAGTGCTGTTTCCCCACCCCCACTCTCATCCGGATTTAAATAGAAAAAACAGACTAATTAAAGGGGGAGTGGAAAAGCTTAATCCGTTTTTCCATGTTCCCCAAATCCCCCATCCTTCACATTATCCCATACCACCCTGGTGCTAACAGGGCTCCAGTTACATATTCTGTATGGTACAAAAATTCCTGAGCAAGTACAGGGAGAATTTCAACGTGCATGCCTATGACATTTAATACAATTTTGGCTGCTCAGCCCTTCCTGTTTGAGGGAGGACTGCATCCACATCCCCTCACTACAAGGAATTTTGCCACCCGGCATTTGAATTCCTGAGCCAAGGCTACATAACTGAATTTATATTTACTCCCAAATACTCTCTGTGCACCAAAGGGTCAGCCAATACAGGATGGTGATAGATCAAAGACTCTACTGCTGATTTTAAGTTATTTAAAGTAAAAACAAACCTTCTCACCCCAATCTGTTGAAAGTACATAAGGGTGAAGAAGGGAAAACACAGCCAGGGGGAATGTCAGTGGGAAATAAGGACAGAGGAGGTGGAGGAGAGGACTGTTCATAAGTCTTCTAATAAGCCTATAAACCCTGGCTATATCTCTGCATGCATGCATTCCTTTTGCTGATATAGGATGCATACTCCATGTAATGCTATTCTTGTGAGCCAAGAAAATCTGCATGTAATACAGCAGGAGAATGCTAATGACCTTCAGCTGAGCTGGAATCCAGCACTGCTTCCCCCTTTATCAAAGGTAGGCGTCAGAGCCAACAGCCAACCTTGGGGTTCCTCGTGGAGCTGAGAATCAGTGAACACATGACCAGATACATCCCAGTTTGTGCTAGGTGTCCCCCTGTCGTACAGGAGTTGGTAATTCTCCCCAAATATCCCTCAGGCTATAGAAAAGGTATTTTTTGGGCAGCACTTTGTCAGCAAGAGAAAAATAATTTTGAGCCCATTCAAGTGATGAATCTTTGAAGCAAAGATGGGTTAACCAGCTCATCCAGCACAGACCACTGAGTGGTTGGCATAAAACACCAGCAAAACCCCTGTACCCCAACTCCCCACACCTCCCTGGCCCCACCAGGCTGGGATGCTCCCTGGTCTTACCCAGACCTCTACTGAAAGCTGTGTTACCCAACCATATTGTTCTCCAGTGAAAAATATTTGAGGGATTTGGAGCTGTTTCAGATGAAAGAAAAACTAATAGAGAGACTCCAGACAAGCAGAAAAACAAGACATAACCCTGCTGTCCTTAGCAGTATGTGACACAAAATCTCCATTTGAATGAAAAGCTAAGCCAGTGCTTGCACCGACCGTCTTCTCAGTTTATGAACTGATTTAGAAGAAACAGAGAACAGATTAGTCCTAATTTGCTTTATCTTTGCATTCCCAATCTATTGATTATAATAATTGTAGAAGCTATCTTCCCATTAGCCACAGTTATTACCACACAGAGCACATGCAAAAGCCAGAGTGGATTTAAGCGGTTTTGTTTCCAGAGTGTTGGTTTAATGCGGCCCTGCACATTTCCAAGGCACAGAAAGAAAAAAACAGAGCTTCCATGCCATTAAATTCAAGCAAGTTTTTCTCATCATTGCAGAATTTAAACTTTCAAACCAGACATGTCCACACTGATGATATTTAGGACTGAACCCTGGAGAGGCTTTTCAGAAGTTGTCAAGGCCACTGTCCTAGTTTTGAGAAAGCTTCTAAAAAAATGGAAAACTTTCTGAAGGTCATTGTCCTCTATCAAACACATAATGTAGCACTGTCTGAATATGAGGAAAAAAGTCAAAAATCCTGTGTTCTTTCTGTTGCTCTTCCAGAGAACTGATGAGTAACCTTTCAAAAGACATTCAAGAATAAATCCGCAAACAGATTTAGCCACTAAAGTAGCCTAAGTCCCATTTAAGTCCATAGTTTAGATCTTCAAAAACTGCCTTCAGCTGTCACCTAGTTCAGGAGATGTCAGTATCCATAGGCAACCAGAGTTCTTCCTTTGGCCAAGTCTCCCAGAAATCCACATACCTCTGCCTCTCCTGCTAGCTTTAATAGATATTTCCAAACTGTACCTAAGGGAAGAGCACCACAAAAAACACACAGGTAAAAAGATGGTAGCAACAATCCCTGAGTTTTCAACACTTGCAGGCTAAGAAGACTTGCCCAGCATCAGGAAAGTCTCCAGGCAAAACCCCTTCATTAGCCTGAAGACACCCGAAGCCACATTTGCACTTCCAGGAATATCCTAAACACATTAGACTGGAGAATTTTTTTCTTTTTTAAAGTACATAGCATTAAATAGCACATGAACCAGAATCCTGCCTTCCCTCCTTCCACACTGTCACCTGAGTCAATATTCACTGGATTAGCTGTTGAGCAAGAGCAATCATGATCCTGTAATCTCATATTCAGGGTGTCAGAGAAAAGTAGCTTCAGCATGAAAACCTAAGCACCTCTTCCCATCCCCGAAGCCCAAAGACTGGGATTCTCTGAAGGCTCAAAGTTAGAACGCAGTTTGGAAAACCTAAAACTACAGGGGGTGTGTTAAAATATTGTTTCCCTATCCCAGCTCTGCCCTGACTTGTCTGTGTAACTTCAGGAGGGAGGCCAGAGTGAGAGCACCTTCCCAGTGCTCACAGAACATGCGAACTGAAAATAGGGACAGAATCCAAGGTCCGTCCTTGAGCACACTCTGCTTGACTGCCTTGAGTTGACTGGGGTTTTTTTAAACCTTATTTTGGTCTTTTTCTGGGAGCACAGATCACTACTGAAGAACTGATGATTATTTTAAGCAGCGGATCAGGTACCTTCCAAATTGAGGGTGGTGAGGCTCCGGCACAGGTTGCCCAGAGAAGCTGTGGCTGCTCCATCCCTGGAAGTGTTCAAGGCCAGGTTGGATGGGGCTCTGAGCAACCTGGTCCAGTGGAAGGTGTCCCTGCCCATGACAAGGGGCTGGAATGAGATGATCTTTAAGGTCTTTCCAACCCAGACCATTCTGTGATGTAAAGTGGTATAGGGACTGTATACACCCACACTACTTCTTTTTGATGTCTGTTTTCACAACTCTTGCATTATTTTCCTCTATTTTGAAAGCACTAGCAATGGTTATCTGGTTTTATACATTGCTTTGAGATCCCTGAATCAAATAAAACCTTTACATCTCCTTGCATTTATCGCTAAAGCCAAATTATGCCTGTTTCTTCTCTTCCCTGTAAACCAACCTGGAAAGCACTTTCCCAAAATCTGCACCTTGATCATGCAGTATTTTATCTACAAAAATGCAGATCTCAGGTTTTTAGGGTGTGGGTTTTTTGGTTTTTTTTGTTTTTTTTTTTTGTTTTTTTAACAGAACAGTGAGAAAAATAAATCCCACAACGAACCACCAACAAAACTTTCCTGGGAATTTTTTTTGTTATATTCCTTTCCTACTCCTCTAGCTGTGGGTCACATGTAAGTGGCCTTTCATGGCAACATATGTCCAAGATTATACCAATATAAATCAACAGTAGATATATTTTGGTTCCATTTTTAATATGCCATTCAATCTTTTTTTTTGATAGGAGAAGAGGACCTGAGCTGCATATAAATGGGTCACAGTACCTCATGTTTACTGTTAAACATGAATTAAATCTGAGTAGCTTGGCATATCTCTATAATAAAAAAGGCACCATTAATAAGATTTCATTAAATGGAGAGCTAATGTGTAACACCCTTATATCAGATATGTGAAAACAGAATTTCATAACAAGGTTGGGAGAAGTATTATCAAGGACCTAAGTAGAAAATCTGTCTTTCTCGATACTGGAGGAATTTATATTTGAAGAGTGTTCTTTCCTATTGAGATCTTCATTGACTTGTACAAAAATACTGCTTTTAATCTCAAATCCCCACTGGCATTTTCATATAAGCACTGAAAATGCTATTGGGCTTTAGAGATTTAATTTAATGAAGGAAAAGTATTTCTATTAAAGTGTGTAATTTTTTTTATTTTATTTTTTTTTTTAAACACAACATCTTCTGAGGAACCAGGGAAACAGGATTATTTTAAGCTCCGAAAAACTGACTAACCTGTGCCCTTGTAGAACTCCTGCTTCACAAAGGAAGCTTAACAGCTGTGGCAAAGCCTGTAGGTGCACTTGAAAAGGGACCCTACTGTCCCAAGTCATCCACACTGAGAATGCCAAGCCTGGAGAAAGCAGCAGAAAGAGAGGAAAAGAAATGTCCCCATGCAGTCAGGTTGTTTGTGCTAAACTGCTGCATCATTAAGCTCCATTCTGAAATGTCAAAGATGGGAAAAACTCACCAAATAGCTACTAAATCTTCTGCATTAATAGACTGATCCTCTCATCTGTTCATGTCAAAAAGTATTAGGTCTGGCTGGGTAGGTAACAAATTCACTGTTGGGGTAAATGAAAACCACTCCATCAATTTGGGCAGAATTGCACCCCTTGGCTCCTGTGATGAGATAGGCTGAATTGTGCCATTTAAGATTCCCTCCATACTAATTCTCACAGTACTGCTTTTGTGAGGCTAAAAACCTTTGTTTTATCTGCGGATCACCCATGTCTTTCTTGTATGAATATTCATTACAAATATAAATTCCTTTTCATATTGAGAAGGCAAGTGCACTTGACACCAGGAGGCTTCTCAACAGGACACTGCCAGGGCTGACAAGCTCAACAGCAGCTGTTCTATTTGTGTGCGAGCCTGCACAAAGTTAAATTTCAACAATTTAAGGGAAAAAAAAAAAAAAGGCTTTTTTTTTTTTACTTAGGAACCAAGCCGATCACCGAGCTACAGCAACGCAAACCTTACAAGTTATCTACTACAGCAACAGCTGGGCCCAGGAGTTATATGAAAAAGTACTGTGACAGCAGAAGAGGGTAGAGCAGGTATAAATACCTGACTTCTCACGAGGTCTCCTACTTATCTCATATTTGGACAGGCAACTCTGCAGAGAGGTTGTTTCTGTAAGGAGGTGCAGATAACAGAGTGCCCAGACACCACCACAAACAAGAAAAAAGGTCATCTCCTGCTTCTGAAGCGAGACAGTCTCAACGGAAAGAGAGAGTCTGAAGGTCTGTAATGAAACACTGATTCCTCAAAAACCAGCTGATGGAGCTGCTGTAGGTTTCAACAGACCTACAGCCCAAACAAGAGCCTGCTAAATCTCACAGTTCCCTTGCCCAGGTTTAGCTGCCCGTCCTGTCTATTCAACATTCTCAGGCCTTTCAGGTAAGTAGTATTTCCCCCAAGCATGAAACTGTGGACAAAAAGATAATTGTGCCATTGACCTCAATAGATCCATGATTCCCCTGTGTGCTCAGCCAGTACAGCACAAGTATGTCACTACTTGGAGTTCTGTGACTACCAAAGGAAGGTCAAAGTACAAAGTCAAATATGACAAATCTGGGAATATGGACAAGCACCTGAAGTAGCCAGAAAAATAAATGCATCAGAGTCACATATGGAACATAAAATTAATTTTCATTTAAACCTTAATAAAACAGTGGTCAAAGATCATCCTTGAATCTTTATTAAAATAAACATATTGTTTGGTGGATATTTGGATAGCTATACATCTGAGCTTGACACACAACTATCATACTCTAATTGCCTTGTTTTATTTTTTCTGGTGGATAGAGGGAAGCATGATGGACCACATTCTGATTTCATTTATTGCCCTTGAAATAGTCCCATGTGGGCGCACAGCTCAAGCGCAAAGATAGACAGTTTTGATGGTTGGATTAACAAACATCCAGAAGTTCCTATTTCTACTCAACTGTCACCCAAAAGTATGCAAATAGTTACTATGCAATAGACTCTTTTTTGGTTTTGCATGAAAGCAATCAATATTATTAAAGCATTTTTACAGTGGCTGTTTTGTTTCCTTACTAAAGACACAAGAGATGCGCTGGGTTATACCCTGCATAAAAACACAGTCCTGCCTCAAAGGCCGTCACAAAAGTGGCAGATTAGTTTCCTTCTTCCACAAGCTAAGCATTAATAAGGAGAATAAAAACCTGATTTAATGGCACAAGATCTGCATAATACAAAGGCCCATTTGTTTGTTTATTTTAAAAAATCCATAGATTTTTTTTCAATCAGAAGCCAATCTGCCTCCCTAAACCAGTTTACCCAGCTTTTGATTCAGAACCGTTCTGCAAGGCTTTAGTTCCCCAGACATGAACAGCCTCAAACTTTGGATACAGGTGAAAACCTTGCAAGCGACCTCTGTCACCACAAAAAAACCAAACAAAAATCCCAGTACTGCTGATAAAAAAAACCCTTCTGGGTAAGGTTCAAACCACAAGGGACCATCCTTCAGCCGGCATAAATCGCTCCCGCTCCGCTGGAGCCAATGGAACTATGACTACTTGCCTCAACTAAGGAATGGCCTCGAGTCACTGGCTCATCTCTAATGGCACTGCCAGGGGACAAGGTGGGTGGAAAGGAAAAAACAAGCAGGGAGAAAAGGTTGATGTAGAGCAGCAGACAGTGTTGTTTTGGCATTTTTTTTCAGAAGCTGGCAGTGTTAATAGAAATCTTCCCTCTTCCACTGCATTCTTATGCAAAGCTCAGATCTGAAGGTTACCTGCTTCCCCAGTGATTTGAAATGGAATTTTTTGTAAAGTAATCTCTTCAATCTGTCTCTTCCTGTATTTACAGAGCATAAAAGTTACCATAAAATGCCACCGTTTTTGAGCAAATCTAATCTGCCCTCCCAGTAATACCAGGCCACATGATGATTATCTCATTTTCTCTTTGACAAATGTGGACTTATTGGCTGGTCATTGTCAAAAAAAATGCATGTCTCTACATCAGATACATAACAGTAGAGACAAATAAAAAACATGAAACACTGAGCATAGGCAACAGGAGGCTGATGTCTCTGCCTGGTGACCTGTTCTGCAGAGTCAGTGACACAGAGCAGTCTGTCATTTTCTCTGCACTGTTTATGGCTCAACCACTCCTCTTTTCCACTTCAGTTTCAGACAAGGAAAGAGGTAAAAAAGGACAAGATGAGCAAAGAAAACTATTTCTGCACGAAGGGCAAAAAAAAAAATATCAAGCTCTTAACAAAAGGAAAGCAGTGAAATAGCCTGGTTTTGGACAGTCTCGTTCGAGGCAATCAAGATCTCTATAAAGAGACAATGTCAAAGGTTTCTAGGTAGGAGGTTTCACTCCATTTTCTATAGATGGAGACAGACTCCAACTGAAACTCAACAAATGCAGAATGCAAACAGTAGAGAGGAGAGGGGAAAAAATAAGCATCCATTCCAGACTCCCAGCTATGAAGGACTAGGAGAAGAAGAACCAGTCCTCAGAAAATCCAAGGTGTTACTTAATTCAGCAAGAAATAACAAGCAGCCAAAACGAAGCAGTGACAGCCTCAGTGGGGATGCTACTTGTGCAGCAGATATGAACTGCTGGAGTGCCAGCACAGTGACACTCAACTTGAGCGGTGACAGCCCGATGTGACCACTGGAAGGCACAGCACAACTCTTTCCCTGAAGAAAAACAAAGTTTCACTGCCTGACTGAGCAACCTCCAGCCATATCTGGGTCAGGCAGAGTGACTCAGATCCTAAACTCAAAGGAGAACTCTCCTCTCCCATTCGAGGTAGAAACTTTGAATCCCTCCCTTTCGTGTGCTGACAATGGCAAGGTTTGTACCTCAATCCCAGCAGTCAGGCAGCACAGAGCCAAGCCGGTGGGAGAGCTCCTTTGCCAGCAGTAGCAATAAATGTTACATGGAAAAAAAAGGTCACTTGTAGCCTCGGGCAGAGGAATGGAGAGTTCCTCTGGCTCCTTGGAAGAGCACAGGACAGCAAAGCCTGACAAAGGAAGTACTGAGGCTGCAGGGAAGAGATCAGGCAGGAACACATCTGGGAAGATATTCAAAAAAGCTCTGTCCTTTTTGAATCCATGGGATTTAGACTATAAGGAGGAATCAGGCACCTAACTGCCTTCCTGCACCTTGGCTTTCGACCAGGATTCATCCCACCTGGCTTTAAGTATTTAAGTAATGAGCCAAGCACCTCCAGAGAGCAAAGCAGGTGTCAGTGGAACCAGGCACCCTTCAGAGCTTCCAGTGCTCTTGCACTGACTGCAAGGGGAGCATGGAGCCTCCAGCCTGGGCAGCTCAGATAAATGCTCATCTTTAGTTATGACAACTCTATAGCTCAGTCTCTCCCCGTTTCTCCCTCTGTGAAATAAAGGTCAGCCCTCTCCTATCACAAGCACATCCGTACTTACCACAGGCAATTCTCAATGTGAAAGCTTCATCCTGCTTCTGCCTCACACAGGAGTTTTGCAGCTGAGGGATCTGAGTAAAACCTCAGTTCAGCGATACGGTTCTGTCAGGTGTGACACAGCCTATGTTCTATTCTGTGACTGCCTAATCCAAGCTGGGCCCTGGGAATAGGCTGTGTTGGGAGAAAAGGCCACACGAGCCTTGTCTTTGTGGTGTGGGGAGCAAAGAAATGGGGGGAAACGACAGACGTCTTTCTTAGGTCCAGCAGCCACATTAAAGAACCCCCATCACAGTTATTACACTTCATTCCTGCACTTTCATTTTCCAGTATCATGAGACACACTCCAAAGGCATATTTGCATTGCCAAGGTGTTACCAAAGTGAAGGGAAAGAGCTTAAAGCTTTTTTTATAGACAATGCATCTATTCATGGTAGATAAAGGGATTAAAGATCCTACTAAAATCCATTAGAATCAGGAGTAATACTGCCACATATAGTTTTATTTTGCACTTTTATTATACCTTTCCTCACCGGATCTTAGAGCACTTGTCAAATGAGAAATTAGGCTCTGCTACTCTAGCAGCATAAAATAAAAACTCTGCTTTCAGATAGAGAGGACAGCTCCAGTGACAGCTGAAGGTCACACAGGAATAGAGCCTGGCTTGTGGGTTTCTGCTCTAAAGCCCATTCTCTTTTTCAATTAAAGGGATGACAGTGCCACATACACACAGTACTTGGGGTAAACATTTGTCTGAGTTCTTCATCTCCTCCTACCATTATCTGCACCATTTTTATTTGAATGCCTCATCTTTTTTTTTCCAGAGTTTTCTGCAAAATTCAAATGAACCGTGAACAAGAGAATGAGAGGTTTATTGAGCCATAGCAGGCTAACACTACCCATGTTACTGCATGATTCGAATACTCAAGTGGCCCAGATGCTCTAACATTCAATTAATGAATTCCAGAGATTTGGGAAGGGGGTGGAGGGGGGAAAAAAAAAAAAAAAATTACACAAGATGTTGGCTTTGCCATTGCATTATCCTAGGTGTCTCAGTCTGATGAAGGTTAATGAGGAGAGTTCAAATGCTAAGACATAATTAAACAGCAATAATTAAAGAAGCTGACACTGCTAGAAGCAGCAAATGGGGAAAAAAGTACGATTGTTTCCCTTTAAAAGAAAGTAGGAAATTATTGCTCTAAACACAACCCTAACAGGTTTATGAAACGATTCCCTGTATTCCAAAACACGAAGCAAGCACTCATTAATTGGTTTCATTACACATTTAATGCTGCTTGCCTCGCCTTCCCCAGTCCCATTGGCCTGGTTTTGGATGGGATCCTCAGCACAGTGAAGCCCATTTGGCAAGGCTGGACCCTGCTCAGATGGACATGAGCTGGTCCTGGCTGGCACAGAACAGAGAGGGCTTCAGACATTCCCCAGATGAGCACATTAGGAAAACTGACAATGAAAACCAGTGTAAGACAGGCAATGCTCTGACCCGTAATATTCTAGAAGCAGCTAGTGCAGGACATAAAACTAAGTGAGCGTTTGGAAAATTGGAATATTCAGATCCTGAAAGCTCTGGACATTTGGGTTCTTTGGATGTCCTTGCTTTAGACTGGCTGGTTCACACAACATGAAGCAGAAAGGAGAAGAGAAAAAAGGCAGCAACTTCTAATTTATTTTTCTAATTAATTTGCAGCTGCTAGTTAACATGCATCTTTTGTTAATGACATCAAAACTTCCCACTGTTCAGAAAATTTCACTGATTTACTGAACACTTAAGAATCACTCAGCAATGTCAACATGGCAAGCACTGCCACGGTAAACACCAGTTTGCCTGCTGTTGAAATCCAACTCTGCGTTAATGGAAATGAGGGAGACAAGGATCTCTCCTGGCTGAATAAAGTTATGTTTAGGTATATATAAAGGAAAGAAAAGGAGAATGTGTTGTTAAAAATTCAGTGCAAGCCAGCCTCCCTCAGAAAGTGTGTTTTTCTAAAACAGATTGATTCTGACATTTCACCTTTCTCCTGACCACTGGCTCCTGCAGTAGTGGCACAGCATCCATCACCGCAAACACTTGAGGAGCAGTAAGTCTCCCTTTGTAAACCTGCCAGCAGCCAGTCAAGGCAAAACTCGCAGCCTTTTTAACAAAGGTGCAAAATCCAGTACCAGAGCAGACAGGCAAGAGCTCCTTTTCACCCCAAAGTCACACCAGTATTTGAAGACAAGTCTCAACGGGTGAAAATCCAGTGCATCAATCCACCGAATGCTTTCTTGGGTCATTTTGTTTCACTCAGGCTAAAATTATGAGGAAAACACCTCTAAGAATAAGACTAACAACAACAAAAATAAACCCCTCTCCATGCCTATCTCCATTAGTAAGGTGTGCTGACCTTGTTCAGTGGTGACCAAGGGGAATCTGTTTACAGATGACTGGTGGCTGAGCTTTTGACAGCAGAAATATGTCTCCCATAATACGTTTCTGTCCATCTAAGCTAAAGTGCTCTGCTGTCTCTTTCTACCTACAGATGTCTTAAATTCAAGGCAAGAACTTGGCAGGAGTTTGAAACCAGGCAAAAAGTACTGCAAATATATTCATGGAAGTTGTACATTTTGAAGCTTAGCAGACAGAAACCTAATTATAACTTCATAAGCTCTTCCCAAGGTTGATTCCACAGTAGCAGAACCTGGATAATCAACTTTCTGAAGCTGGTCACAGGAAAAAAAAAGCCTTATTTTCAGGACAGATTCAGGAGGGAGAAATTCTTCCAGTTACACGGGAGTTCCAAAGCAACTGGCTCCAAGAGATCAACCACCCACGGCAGCCTTGATACCAGCTCAAAAATAAAACAGTAATTACAAAACTCCACCAAAAATCCAAATGAACAGCCCCAAGCCAAAGCCTATAGGCAAACGGCTCTTAACTCAAGAACTCACACCCATTCTCAGGATCTGTACCAGCAGAAACCCAAAAGTTTTGCACATTAACTTTGACTGTGATAAAACCACTTTTGCTCTTCAAGGCTTTTTGCAGGATTTCAAACTGTCAGAAACGCAATTTGCATCCAGAGAAATGAGAGAAATGCAAGCCATCTTCAGCTTTTAAGGCCAAAACCTGTTGAAGTTCCCACGACAATGACTAGAGGGCATTTAAATAGATCTGCCTGCTCATGACATGTTTTCATTCTCTCACTGCCTCAACTGCTATACTCAAAAAGCCTTTGCTTATTTCATCTCTTGTGGTTCATATTTCTTTTCAGGTTGTTGGGGTTTATTTTTAGGGGTTTGGGTGGGTTTTTTGATGTGTTTTGTTTGTTTTTAAGGATGAATTGCTTGGATGGCTCAGAATGACAAAGTACATAATTACCAATTGTGAATTGTTAGAGCAACATAAAGTCACAACAAATATTTACAGAACTTGCAACAGCAGTCAAAGCCTCAGGTATTGACCATCAGTCTCCAAAAAATCAAGAGCATGAACATCTTAACTGTTTTTTCCTTTGAACTATTTTTAATGAAAGAGAATGGCCTATATTAATGGCCTTTCAGAGCTTACAGGATGCAAAGACTAAAACTGGCCCTTAATAATCTAAACCTAAAATCTGATCAATTCGGGTAGACTATAGAGACAGTAAATTTCCAGAATCAAAGACTTCTAAGTAATAACACATCTCTGTCTGAGGAAGATCTCTGGCTGCTCAACTCTTCATCTCTCGCTATTTCTTTAAAAGTCTTTCTTGTTTTCAAGACAATTTTTCCTGAACTAAGTACACATAAACACCAAGATCCTCTAGTCTGCTGTTATAATCACGTGCTCATGGCAGAGGAGACAGGAAAGGAAGGAAGAGGAAAGGAAAATAAGACAAGGAGGGTATGGGGATAAGTTACGGTACATCAGCAGAAGACAAGTTTTATCAGGTTGGGAAAACTGATGGAGAAAAAGTTGCAAGTAATTTATATTTCTGTAATCCTACATAAATATAACTATAATTCTGCTTTCATGTGTAACCTTTTGTTCTCACAAAGCTCACACTGCACATCCTGCAGGACAAGAGCTGTACCACTGTCATTTACCCATGGTTACGCACTTCTGTATTACTCCAAACTAATGAAACATAATGTTACCCTAATCTCCTCTGTAAAGCTTATCATCAATTGGCATTTATCCACAGCATTGGGATGAGAAGAGGAAACAACAAAGTTGGCACAGCAAAAGAAACTGATAAGGTGAGACATTTAAATTCGACAAATCAGTCACTGTTTTTAAGATGTATGTTTTTGAAAGGTGAATTTAAGAAGTAGGATGAGATCATCAATGTGCAAAATGGTTTTCGAAAGATTAATATCAAGATGATTCCTAAATAACATGGGTAATTGGCTGGTGAACAATCAAAAGACTTGACTACACTGCAGCTTCTTTCTTTGAGTGCATTTAAATGCATCGTTTCATGTCTCACTGTGATTTATACTACTTTTATATAGTCTGTATTACAAGAAAGTTTTGGCCTTCAGATCAGATAGGTCCTCTAGGAACTCAAATATTCACCCAATGAAAAGCTACATGAAAGCCCTCCATATAATCATTTTTCTGGCAGGGATTTCTGATGAAGTGATGTTCCAGTCAAACAAGATGGTGGGCAAATGGGAAATTTGCAGGCAGCACGTTCAAAATTATACATGGACAAAATTAAATTACTATTGAATCATCAATTTCACTATGTCGAGTTTTCTCATAGTTAATGAGGAGGCTATTCTCAATTTGCAGAATATATATAATGCAAGACCATACACAGCTGTTTCAGACAAAATCAGAAGGTTTTTCCTCTTAAGATTGCCAAAAAGTTGTAACATTCAAGCACAATAATTTCAAGTTTTGGCATTTCCTTCAACATAAACACACAGCACACACATGCTGAGTGCAGCAAAGAAATTCTGACTCTACGTATAGAAACACATGTAGCAAATATCTATTCCAGCATTCACCTGATTTCTGGCCAAATGAGCAGCATCATCTCTCTGCCAACATTAGAGATAATGCATATCCACCATCACCTTCAGTGATTCAAAACAAAAAATAATAAAAATAGGGAAGAAACTACTAAATGGGCTTTTTTTAAAAAATAGGAAACCCTGTATGTATTATCCTAGACAACAGGTATATGAGAACAGAAACAGCTACAATACTCTTCCCTCATTCAAATGCTTCACAATTTAAAAGAAATGAGAAGAACAACGAAATTAGAAAAGCTGAGGCATAAGAGTAGTCATCAAACACCATGGGGTTAAGACTGATAACCACATAAAATCCTGTCAGTAACATTAGCCCTCTGTTTCTTGTGAACATGCATAAAGTTATTTTTCAAAGGCAGACCCTTTAGCCTGCCATGCCTGTTTGTTCGTGTGGAGATGATGTGTAAGCTTCAAGAACCACATTTCGAAAGCTAGGAGACAATCTGCAGTGAAGCTGGGAAGGCACCTGCAGAGTTTTGCTTATTTACATCACACAATGTAGTAATTCATGATGCAGAATCCTCTGCAGAATCCACTCCCCCTTCCACATTTAGCTGCTAACAACTCCATACTGGGCATCGAGTTTGTAAAGAGAAAATTTTCCTTAACAGGAAGAAAACCATGCTAAACCTCCATCAGATTTGTGTTTTACCTGGGACACCCTGCCTTCCATCCCTCAGTAAATGTATCTGAAATCCTCAGGAAATAGCCCAATATGAATACAATATTCCAGTGAGCCACTTATCTCCACCTAATAGTCCACTCTCTTCCCTCACTCCCTAAAGCACGAAGACAAATTATATATGGTTTTTAAATTCATTCTTTTGGTAATAAAGAAGCTTATCTTGTCAGTTATTGCATGCATTAAAGTGTTGTCCCCTGGAGGTATAATTCTCCACCATACTGATTTTAGCATAACTGTATTTACAATCTCCCTGTGTACTAATATCTGACCCCTGGCCTTGAGGTAGGAATGCTGATCCCCAGCTTTATCTGACAAGTCTTCTTTTCCTGCAGTGGCCTCCAAAAGTAAATGAAGATTAGTTTGCTTTCAGGGCTTATTGATTAAGCACTGTAAAGGATGGTGGTTGTGAACTAACTTAGGTCATAATCGCTTAAAGAGGTCTCAGGAGCCAGAACAGTCATTTTCTTGCAAAGATAACTGGAACCACAGAATGGCACATGCAAGATAAACACACCCGGGGTTTAGGGGTAGCTGGTGCTTTGTGCTGGAAAGAAACACACACAGAGAAGCATGTTTCCCTCTCCTTTAGAAACCCTCTCTCCGCCTTTTCCCTTAAGCTCAGGAAAGGAAATGGGGGTGATCACAATCTGAGATGCTCCTGTGCGGTCACTTATTTTCTTCGTACACAGTGCTTTTCATCAAGGATCTCAAATTACTTTTCAAACACTGATTAATCCCTACCTGCGAGATAAGCATTCTCATACACACAGGAGGACACAGAGTGTTCCACAGCTTATCCAAGGACACAGAGTTCATGAGCTGTGGAGCTGGAAACCAAACCCAGCGTTGGCTGAAGCGCAGGGGATGTGATCTCCAGAGTGCACCTCCAACCCACGATGTTCTGTGCAATGCTGCACAAACACATTGCCCCTCACTTAAAATAGCTTTATAAACACCTTCAGTTATTAAAGAAAATCGTCAAGGGTTTCAAAATAAGATTCATACATCCTACAGGAGCGGCACTGGGCAGGAAGATGGCCTCAGGCTGGAAAGACATTGTGTTGGAGGAGGCTGGAAAAAGTGGGCCTGACAAGAATTTCAGGCTTAAATTGGTTCTTGCTGAAGACAACAACAGATCATCTATCACCTCCCAATAGAGATAAACCCCAGATCTAACCCCAGGCCCCCAGGAACAAGCATAAATAACAGGATTTCCACTGAGGAGGAAGACAATGAAGAGCACCACTCGCTATTAACTTCTCAGAAGCAGAAGGACTGCAGTGGAAACGTGAACTCAGTGTTTGTGGGCTGCAGTCTACAGCTGAGGCAAAACAATTTCACTTAATACTAGAAAAAAAACCAGCACAAAACCATCACTAAACTTGCACAGAGCAACTATTTCTTAAACCTGTGCTTAATATTTCACTTACATCTCATGAATTAAGTATGCTTGTAAAGTAGCCAGCAAGTATTGGCAGAAATACTACATAAATACGTAAAAATATTTCATATTTTTGTAGAAGGGGATGAAGACAATTGAATTGCTTAAAAAATGCTGTTTAAACTTTAAAACTAAATGGGAGTAAAATGAAACAGGAGTAAAACACTTTAAATCTGAGATAAACCAGATTTTAAGGAAGCTATACAGTGAGTAACATTTTAAGCATGCACAGAAATACAAACTAATGAAAATATAGAAAATATTAGTTGAATGGAAAAAAAAAATCAGTGCAGCTTATTCGAATATTATGTTTAATAAACAAATTGCTGAAGTCTTGCAATTTCTCCTTATGCAGTTCCTGAACAACTGCCCTGCTAACATTTTTCTCATCCTGTGTCCCCAAACTCCCCTCTCCCATGAGCAGAACCTCAACTCACACACAAATCCCTCACCTCTCCTGCCCTCTCTGCCACTGCACTGGTTATGGCATGCTGTTTCCCTGCCTAAAGTTCATCCACTGCTCTTACACACAGTAACGGGACTCTACCCTTCAGCACAAAGAGACAGTTTCAGGTATTTCTTTCGGAGTCAATGTAGATTTCTGTGCTGGTTACTCAGTAAGCCTAACAAAGACAGACTCCAAGTGAAGGGATAATATGCCTGTGTTCCTCACTGTTCACTACGCAATTCTGCTTCCCATTTACTTTGATCATGTAAGAGCAAAAAATCAGAATTCCTGATGTTGCTTTATTTTTTTTCTAGGTCACTTAAGGAACTAACATCATACGCCTCGGACAAAATTATCAGAAAAATGACAACTAAATTTTGGCCCCCACAAAAGACTGCAATAAGCTGTGCTGACAACCACTATGTCTAACAAGATGCAGTTCAGCTGAAGAGTTTCTGGTTCTGCATTGACATTCTTCAGGCTGCAGAGCAATGTGTAGCTCACAATTACTATTTCATTAATATCTAAAAATCTTGAGGTGGTATTGTGAAACAAACCCTGAGAAAAGATGCAATCTGTAAGTATTTCAAAATCAACACATGGGAACCAGCACAAGAGAGGGATTTGAACCAGCATTTGTTCTGTAAAAACAGGTGTCACCACTCATCTACACCCCACAGAACAGCAATAAGGGACAAAAAAAGTATCTGTATACACTATAATGAATTTTTCCTTTTCACATGAAGTTGGAGGAGGTTATTTGCTGAATTCCAAGGCTGAAATATATTCTTTTAAATATAAACTCTTGGAAATTGTAGAGAAACAAAATCAGAAGTCATTTCTCAAGATGTTCCATTGGACTGAGTATTGACGGTTGATTTTTCAGGGCTCAGCAGCTGATCCCAGGTAGGATTTAAGGCAATTGTGAAGCTAAACTCATTTTCTTCAGTGCACATCTTGTCTTACAAGAAAAAGAATATATATTTTTATACCTGTATATATATACGTATACACAGGCCAGCACTTCAAGGTGATGGAAAGAGTACCTGCACAAAACGTCTGTGTTGCAAAACTCCTAAATCACTGAAAGTCAGTAAGAAGAGATGCAAGGGACCATATTCAAGGGAGAAAAGACTATGTAACAGTTCTCATCATTACCCTAATATCTAAATTTGGAAAGAACAGTAAAAGCCACTCAGAGTTGCTTCATGGACGTGACTCAGCCAAACATCTGGAGAAACAAGTGTTTAGAAAAGCTCCTTCTTCCTACCTTTCTATTTTCTGTTCTTCCATTTTAGGATCTGCTTTCAAGTGATGCTAGTTATTTCAAACAGCCCAATTATATTCTTGAACAGGATTATTTCCCCTTTGCAATATACGGCCACTCCTGTTCAGCAGAACTTGAATCCACTTGATTTTTCCAAAAATGAGAACACACGCTCTCATTCCCCGTCTAAGCCTACTCCTCTTACATTTAATCTCAAAATGCACCATTTGGTTGACATGCTGCATTATTTTCTGGTCTGAATTTCAGTGGCTGGGGTATAAAGCCAACTTCCTTTGCCTCAGCAAAAATGTGCAGAGCATCCAAGAATAAAAGCTCTGACACACAGTCAAATTGCTCGGTCCTGAGAAGCCGCTCACTGGGGACAATCCCTGTGGTTCACTGTGCTCACTTTGTGAGAAGTTCTCTGTGCTTGAAGCTCAGTGAAAGGTGTTTGGGCAGCATGATGTTACTGCTTCTGACCAGAAGGGCACAGGAAGTGGCCAGAGGCAGCCAGCAGGGTTCAGCTGATGCTGGATAACTGGATGGGCAGATGGAATTTGGTCAGGTCCCATAAGGTCAGTGCCAGTGCTCCTCCTGTGTGAGCATATAACATTTGGCTATATTCTACGTGTATTACACCATACAAGGCAATATTTTAAAGAATTACCCTCAAAAATCCTCACCACACTTTTGGCTAAGTGTCCTAGATGAAGAAGGCACTGAAGACTTGTTACACTGGGATGTTTTTAACAAGCTCTGCCTGCACATCCCTCCATAGTTCTAGGTCAAGATCTTAATATTTATTTCTTACACACAAGATTCTTAGTTGTCAGAAAACAAACAAAAAGCTTTGCCCTGAAGCAAGATACTTGACTGCTGGAAAGACGTTTAACTTTCCCTTTGTTCTCAGGCTGGGAGAGGAGGGGGAAAGAGCTGAAATTCCTGGTTAAAGTTACTCTCACCATGCTGCATCAGAGCTGGCTAAATCAGTCACGCTGCATTACTCTACATGGCTGATTTAGCCTCCTATGATGAGTCACTGCAGTCAAGCGTCAGCAAAGAGATGTGCTACTTTAGAAAACAAAAAAAAAAAATCAGGGCAGGTGCTGCGTGCCCAATTTTACCTTTCAAACGAATATCTTTCTTTTTGTTAATTTTCAAGCATGGTAGGAGTTTATTTGATCAGCTGTGACTGTTCGAAAAAAATTGTTATCACCTTCATTCTTTATTGATTTTTGTCTAGAGGTCCCCAGTGCGGGTGGGACACCGTCACATTAAGCACTGCACATTTGTGTGGGAACAGGCAGTGACAGCATTCCCTGCCATCTCAACACCCCAGCGTAAGCAGGGGAAAGAAAGAGCTCAGAGCAGTAGGAGTCTGCCTCAGGGTTCCCAGGGCCCTGACTGCAATAGTTCTCTAAACCACCAAAACCCCCCAAAAAATTAGTTCTAGTTTTCCACAAGTTTTCAAAGGTGCAGGGATGAAGGAGAAGGGGGAAACAGAGACAATGATTTGGGCTCTGACAATTAAGACAAGGAGAGAAGTCAAGTTTTAGTGACCTTGACTTCTCACCCTTCCCCATTGTCTCTGCAGATTTCAACAAGAGCTCCCCAAATGTTCCTGCCCCAAGAGAAATTGCAATGCCCAGCCTTGCCTAGCACATCATTTACCTACTGTGGAAAAGGGCATGAGGAACAAACAGGTCAGTGTCCTGCTTTTGTGGAACACAGGCCCCACCGGGCTGGCTGAAAAGGCTTTTTTGGCACTTAAAGTAATGTTTTGGGTTGTATTTCTACAGAATCCAGAGACTATTTCAGTGCTCACAGACTACAGTACAATCCTGGAAAACTATATAAATCATGGTCCCAAGATAGATCTCCTCTTCCTTTTCTTTTTTTCCCTGCCTTCATTTCCTACTTCCTCTCATTTGCTTTTAGATGGCTGGGTAGATTTAGATTAATCTTAGGGCTGAAATGTTACACTGAAGGGTTGTATTAATGCCTGATCTAGCTACTGCGTCCCACTGTAATTCATGCACATCGGTAATAAAAATAATCCTCTGGGAAAAATATAGTGGGGAAAGGATTTTTTTTTTTTCTCTGTGATTGTCAGCACATTTTCATTCTAAAGAAAACTAAAAAAGAGTCTCTGAAAAGATAGTGCAGTAGAAACCTTTAATGGAAATATCTCTAGGTAGCTGATCATTCCGATTCACTACGGACGCAGTTTGTTTCCAGTCTAAAATAAAACGAGTGGGAAAACTGCAATCCCAAAATATTATTAACTGCATTCCACATATTTCTTTCCTTCATTATTACTTTGCAGTTTCTAGTTTAAGAAGCCAAAGATCAGACTTTTCCACATATTGCAGAACATATTCAAGTGCCACTTAATCACTTGCCGACAGCTAAATGGGTGCTCCAAAAAGACCCAGTGCTGTCCTCTTCACATGAGCATAATGTATCAGAACCCAGGTGCACCACTTCTAAAAAGCAGAGTTTGCACCAATTTTTCCTACTGTTAAGCCTCTTTTAAGCAGCCTTCTAAAATAAGCATATTCTAATTGAACTGCTCATAACACTTGGCAGCATCTTTTGCTACAGAAAAACTTAAAGTGCTTTTTCCATTTCTAAAAAGGCATCTAGGAAAAATAATAATAGAAAAAGACAGTTCATCCAAGGCCATAAGAGATCACAGACTTTCTACAGAATTAATATGCACAATGAAGAACAAACAAGCATTTATTTACAGGGTATATTAATGGAGGAAAGGAAAAGAATTTTCCTTTGCATCACTACACACACTGACATGAACAAGTAATCATTCAAATGCTTTTAAGAGATGCAGTCTTGCTTGTACAACTCTGGAGTCACAGAGAAATGAATGTAGATTACAGCAGCAATAGGGAAGCTATAAATACACATACTCTGCCAGTCACATCTGGTGGGTTTTTTTTAATATAAGATCATGGTATTGATATATTTCTTCTTGTAGATGATTTAAACAGTTATTTAGGATGTCAAGATTAAAAATAGTCTTTTAAAGAGCAAGCAAAGGTATGATAGTATGATTCCTTGACTTCCTTTACTACACTTTCAGCTCAGAAAAAAACACTGCTTACTTATGGAATATCCGAGCCATCAATCAAAGATAAGGTCTTTAAACAAATAGGAAGCTTAAAATAAATTGTATTATGTGGGAAAATAAAATAAAATAACACACCAATTAATTCAAATGAGTGTTTTGCTGAAAAGGATTAATTTTAACACAATTTGAATTTCAAAGTTAACGCAGTCTTCCCAAGTCTCATACCTGTTGTTCACGCCTACCTTATCTGCATTTTCTATTTGACTGGTTTACAGTTAAAGTGGGGAAAGGAAGATAGGGTTAGAAATTTTAAAAAGGCATGTTTTAGTTGACTTGTTCTCAAACAAAGATGCAGAAAATCCTCCCTCACCCAGCTCAACCAAAACAAGCCTGATTGTTTATCATTTCACAGCTTCACCCAGCTCAAAGTGGGAAAGACTTTAAAGGTCTTAAATTGTCAAATGGTGACACCACTTTCTGCCTACTTTAAATGATTATTCTTTTAGCTTTCTTTAAATTCATCAGTTCCTGACATTCTGTCTGCCCTCTCTACCACCTCAAATAAATATCAAAACAAAAGAAGAATATATAAAAATCCACTCTCACAGCAAAGGCATTTCTTCAGAACGGAACCAAAATCATGCAGGCCAACATTATTGGAGAAAATTTACATTTTCTTCTCAAACTGGTAGAGAAATCACAGAAAAATTCAGATATAAAAACATCTTCTGGATTTTCTACTCCAACACACTACTTCAGAAGGACTAACCTCAAAACTGGATGAAGTTAAGTCAAGGTGTTCCATCCCCATGCATGGCACAGCTGATCCCTAGGCAGAGCTAAACTGTGGGACTCGCACGTCCCCCTGCAAGGCTCAGCAGGTCATGAGAACCTTGACAACCTCACAGCAGCCATTTTTTTCCCCCACACAAACCAACCACAATTTTCCTGAATAAATTCTTCAGCAGACAAACATCCAGCAAGATTTTCTTAAACTGGCGACGAGGATTTTCTTCTCTTTCCCCCTATGTTTATCAAAGATTCATCGTTGCCATTGCAAAGAAGATGTCACTTTCTAATTCCCAAGTACTTCTGTGTTCCTCTGGAATGGGGCACCCATTTTGTTTTAGAACCTCTAATTTTTCATAGATCTTCCCCTGCCCCTCAAACCTCAAGTGAAGGAGAATTAGCAAAGCTTTATCTCATATTTCAATATGATTATATTGTACTCAGCATAAGAAGTGAATTACAGAGGTGGAAATCAGCTATAATCCTGACTTCCTCAGCAAACCGAAGAGTTCTGAGTCACTCTAAAACTTGACTTATAGTTTGATGCTGCAAGTACTAAGTTAAATAAGAACATGGTCCAAGCAAGGATAAACATAGAGTTTGCAGAATTATGCAAGCCAAGAATTTGGCCCAATAGATATTTAAAATGAGCAGCAGCCTTTGCAGCACGCTGCAACTCGGGACCTTTCAGACTGAGCAAAGCAAGACATATTTCTTGTGTAGTTGTAGACCTTAACTCAGCTCTAGCAAATACAACTTTTTAAAAAGTAACACCATAAGACCATCTGGGGCAGGACATAACACAACTCATCTTTATTTGGAGACAAGCACCATTTTTCAGGGGAGAAACATACTATATCCAAAAAGAACAGGAAAAGGAGACATAGATCACTTAATCTTTCAGGAGATGGAGGCAGATCTGTGTGAAACCTGGCATGGAAGAAAGCAGGACAATGAGAGCTGGTGATTGAAACACAGGGAGAAGTTACAAGCAGAATACTTGAAAATGGCAAAGAAAAGGAACTCAGCAGTACAAAGATATCCCAGACACTTACAGGTCAAGGTAATCCAAGCTTTATTTGGGACAAAAGCCCTTTCATCTACCTGGCTATCCTAAAAAAAACCCTAAACTGTAGCTGCCAAATTATAAGGAAATTTTTAGGTGTTTTATTTTACCCACTGAGATCTGTACTGCATCTTCCATTTAGCACAAAGCATTTTCAAGGCCAGTATCATTCCTGGAATAATATTACAATGTGCACAAAGCTATTTGTCAGCCCATAACCAAACACCAAAATTGGTTCTGATGGAATGTGCAATCGCTCACCCTGGACAACACTCGCTGTCCAAACAGATAGAGATTTTGTAGCTAAAGAGAGCAATCTTTTAATTATTATTTTTAATCATCAGTGCAGACATCTCATTAATAAGAACCAAAAAGGAACTTGACCTAACATAATATACCATGTCAGAAATGAACAAAAGATCATTCCTTTCTTATCAACAACCATTTTCAATTAAAATGTCTGCATTTGCATCCCGGCTTATTGCAAGAGACTTACTTCGGTGAATAATCTGGTGTTCCTAAACTGGTCAGTCCTGGGTGAAAAAAAAGATTAAGGAAAATCTGTAACTATTCCCTCAGACAATTGTGTACCCTGTATGTACCACAGAAAAGCATTAGAAGGACTGGGTGCTAGGTCCTTACATCCCACTGGAGCCAGTTTCATAAGATTTTCACTTACTTCTTTCCATGGAGTGCTCCAAATTTCCCTTTCGCTCTTTCCCTATTGACCTTTTGCTTTTCTACTCTTTGTGTTTTAAGGCATCCCAGACTTGCTGGGCCCAGATGTACTCAGGATAACATTTTCAGGCATGTTCAGCAGTACAGAGGCCTTCAGTTCACTTCCAGTAATTCTCAGAGACAGGCCCAGTAGATACTGCTGGTGGGGCACGTTTTCCAAGAAACTAATGCAAAAAGCAACAGTGCCTCCAAGTTTGGCGGAGAAAAAGAGGTCACCACATGTTTGGCAACACATCATTAACTTCCTAATTATGCACTAATGGACATCTGATATTTCAAAACCACTGCTTGATGCAATTACGCTCCACTCTCCTACATTAAAGGAAAGCTGCAGCAGCACTACATCATCCACCTGCTGCATTTTTTTTTTTAAAGCCCCCTTAGTTCAGAAGGAATTAATCCCTTCTACCCACCACTGATATCAGGCACCAAAAATAAAACTAGTTTTTAGTATTTGAAGGAAAAACAAAACACCCCACACCTTTGATCAGCAACCAGTCTTAGGTGCTGGGTATTAGGAATAGGTGACCACCAAAAGATTTCCCCAGAGCCGTGAGGTAATGGATGACAAGGTTTGGGCCAAAACCACTGCAGTTATGCCAAATTCTTCTGAATGTGTGTGATTTCCTGGTCTACAACACTGAGCCAATGCTAACAAAGCAGTTCTCTCATGTTTTACCCTCAGGACTAACTGCACATGCACCTATTCTGTCAGCTGGGGCAGTAACACATGGTTTGCCACAGCAGGAGAAATTGCTGACTCCAACATCCAGATAGAAAAAATAATAAAGAAGAGCAACATCACACTTCCATTATTTTCCTGCTAATCCAAATGTACTCAAAAGCAGTTGCACCCACCACCTCACTGCTGGACACTTTTATCAGTGTGGTGGGTGACTCCAAAGTTCTGTTACAAAAAAAGTTCCCCCTTTTGTGTCTTTAGCCAGACAAGCCACCATTTCCCCCTTCTCAGAGCAACCACAGGAAGACTTCCCAGGCACTCGTGTCATGGACAAAACACTAATAGATGCTTTCTGCATAATACCTGGAATAAAGCCTCAGCCTTTCAGGCAGAGCTGACCCAGTGTAGCTCTGACATGAAAGAGCATTTATACAAAAAAAAAAAAAAAAAAGTCCCAAAACCAGTTTTAAACCATTTATTTTAAGAACAGCCTAGTGTAGCCAAGGGAAGAATTTTGCCTCAATGAAATATAAATGAAATCCCATCAGGAAAGGTCTGTTTACATCCCAGCCCCAAAGAGCTTTTTTCAAAGTTCCTAGCATCCTCAGATGATTTCACTGCCATGATTTATATATAGCTGGGGAAGACCTTAGATGAAAATCACATGTGGAAATCTGCAGTGCTGCCAGGTGGCCTCTGGAGGGAAGAAAGTGCTGTGAAACTTCTGGAATGGTTTAAACCTCTGAGCCCCTGCAAGGCAATTTGGATTACACGATGGCCCATAGCAACATGCTGTTCCTGAACACACAAAGCATAAATACAGCAAATCGAGTTAATAGGTTTTGTACTGCACATCTTGTTTTGTTTGCAGACAGTGCTACTAGAAACAGCTTCCAACCAGCTCTTCCTTTGTGATTGTTTTGGTCCAGCTCATGCCTATTTATGCACATATTCATTTTAAAGTGGCGATTGTAAAAAGCAATTGCAGGTTAGCAAGCAATGGTCAAGGACTGGAAAGGATTGCTTGGATCAGTTCCCTCCTCCACTCCAGACAATCACATAAGGGAAGTCAGGATCAAAGAGACACTTAATGATGTCTGCTTTCCCACTTTCCTCTCTAGCCCTTCCTGTGACCTTCTCAAAGGATGTTTCATCTTCCAGCTCCAATACTGAAAGAGAAAACCCTCACCCATGGTCTTGACTCTGGGAGATTCAGCCCAAGAAGGAGGAGTCCCACCTTCAGAGACACAGACTGCCACAGCCACACTTTTTAGGGAATAAAGCTGAGCAGACTTACCGTGGACAATCCCAACCTGATGCAGCCAGGATTCAAGACAGTACTCAGCTATCAAATGATCGAAGTGTGACTGTTTGCCCACAATCGCCTACGGCATCTTTTTTTTCCTGTCTTTCCTTCTCAGAGAAAAGCCAAACAACCCACAATATTTGAGTCCCAAGCAGCAGATTATTTATCTCATCCCAGTCACCTTGGGGCTACAGAGCTTCATCTGGCAGTGCCTCCTGCCTGCTCCAAAAAGGCCCCCAGCAAGCATGCTTCCTTAGCACCAAACGCTAAAAGAGCTCTCCAAAAAATGACACTGTATCCTACACATACTGTGGGCAAATTACACAGCTTTCTTTTCTTTTCTAGCTCAAAGGTAGCCAAATGAATGATTCCATATGTTTGCAACCTTTTCCCAGCCTGTGGTGGGATTGTTCTATAACCACTTGCAGGCAGCTGATACATGGAGGCACTGCTCACCCCTCGCATCAACCCTCAGAGTCTGCTGCCCACATGCAATCCTGGACCCTTTCCAGTCTGCTCAAGGGGTCTGGTCCCTCTTGAAACACTCCAGAAAACCCCATTTAATCTCAGCATCTGTAAAACCTGTCCCTATTTAGCTTGCAGTGAGCAAAGAAACACACCAACGTGTGGTTACCGTGCTGGAGAATGAGGGGGTAGAGAAAAACCAGAAAGTCATGCTAGAAGGGAAGGAAAGCTTAAAGGGCAATTAAAGGATCACGAAATATATCCAGCTCAATCGACCCAACATAACTTGGGTATCAACTTCATAACAACATACACAATCGTGAACTTTCCCAGGGATTTTTACACATTAATTCATAGTTCACCTGGCACTCTCAGCTCTGCAAGCCTAAGCTCTACAGTCCAGTTGTTCAAAAAAATCCTCTCTAGGCTTGGCAGTCAGCACTGCTCCCCAGTTTCATGGCTACAGCTGAACGTGCCGCTCACCATTGTCCATCCAGGGAATGCCACAGTGCACTCACCCTCTGGAGACCCTCCCTGCAGGGGCCAGCAGGGCCAGGCCACCAACTTCTTCAGCTGCGAGGGGTTTGGGAAGCCCATGGAACCATCCCAGCAACCAGAAGTGTGTAAGCACTGCAGGGAACTGTGGTAGCAAAGGGACTCATTCCAGACAGGATGGGGGGCGGGAAGCAAGGAGCAGGACAAGTTCAATAGGAATTTGGCACATGCATCAGCTCACTTCATTGACACTGCAGCCATTTGGAAAACACATCAACAAGCAGATCAGGGAAATTATCCAGCTGGGTTGCAGTGCCTGTCTCTCCTGGGGATTATCATCTCCAAGTCTTAATCCAGAGACACGACAGGAAGAGACAGGGATCTGCTGTCCCATCTCCTGCTGATTAGCTGGCAGGTATAGCAAGGAGACATGGGAGATTCCCTTTTTAAATAAAAAAGGCCGTTGCCAGCACCAGCTGATGGGCATTAATGCAAATAAGCCATCCCAGAGTTGAAGTCAACCATGCCACATGTCAGCACCCCATTACTGCCTTGCATTATGTAAATCAACCTCTGAGAAAAACACAACTAGGAAAGAAGAAACTACAATCTTGGCAGGCACTGCTCTGTCAAGTGCAGCCCCAGCTGCCAGCTCCATGCAGGAGTTACATCCAAGTTCCTGCAAAGCGGGCTGCAGGCTTTGCACTGGCTCTCCATCTACCTCTACTGCTGTTCTATTTACTCTGCATTGCCTGCAATCAAGGGCAGGTTCCTGAGGACTGAGGGAAGGGGATCTAAAGGAGAGTCCAACACCCAACCCGTGCTTTGGAACAGCACACTCTGCCCAGCACCTTAAACTGTGCCAACCATCCTGGCCCAGCTCCACCTCCCAGGTCAGGTCCAAGTCCACCACTGTAAACCGAGCCATGCTCTGCACTCCAAAAATAAAGACAATAAAGAGAGAAAAAAACAAACCAGTTTGAAAGACTTATTTAATGTTTTGTTGGGAATACTGAAGTTGCTAAGCACTGAACTCTCCTGTTTATCTTCAGGGACTCAAACCACCCTGCCATCTGCTTTTGCTCACTTATTTGCTCAGTCTAACCTCAAGCTTTGTTTTCAGGAATCCAGGACTGATCTAATTCGTGTTCACTGCCCACCCACAGTCCAACCTTGGTGCTTTTTTCTTTTCAGTTGCTTTCAGTCTGCCCAATGCACTCTCTCTGCAATTCTTTTTTCCTGCATTCAGTTGTGCCCAATCCCATTTTTTAATCACACCACTGGCTTAACTTCACCTACCACTCGAAATCAAAGCTTCCTGCTTCCCACTCACATCTCCATAACAAGTCATCCTCCCCCTTTACTCCCTGTGCTCCCTTCCAGGCTCCTAACCAGCTTCTCTCTTTTGCTCACTCTTGTGGAAGTCTCACCTTCCACTCATGCATAAAATCTGTGATTTCTTATGTGCCTGACCACACTCCTTCCATTTGTGCCTCTGCAGAGACATCGCTTTGGTGAGACCTTTCAAACAAACTCATGAACAAATTGTAACAAACAGCTTTAAGACCAAGCTTTGGTGATCTGATTCAGCAGACCTTGCTTGGATGTAATACCCACTGCCTTGCTTAGCTCATGAGAGCACTGAAGCAGGGACTGTGATTTCCTGTTCCACGAGGCACAGACCACACTGTCAGGGCCTAATAAACACCAGGCAACCTTTCATTTCCTTATAATTAGTTGCATCATTTGACTCATGTTACAGAAAGAAAGGCACAAAAGCAATGCACAGGATTCTTGCTAGTTGCAGAAAGTGGAACAAATTCAAATGCAGCATCCAAGAAATGTTTAAAGAACAATAAATCTTCAAAGACAGCATCATAAGTGAAAGTAATCCTACTGTAGGGATTACATGCCCTATTCAGTCAAAGAGAAAGGGAATTTAGAATAGAAATTTCTGTCCAAATTAAATTTACATTATAGAAATGTTTGGTGGACATATGAGGAGGAAAGAGAGGGGAAAAGAAAGGACAGAGTTTTCCTTTTGATGTTGTACATCTTGTACATTTTTAGAAACTCAAGACCTCAGAGTCTTTTCCCAGTGAGTGATTGCTGGTTTGACTTTTTGCAGGAAGAATTAGAAACTCCAGTTGCAGAATTAAATGCAGGAAAAGAAACATAAGCAACAGAACAAACTGGAGATGCTTTCATGGTACCAGATAGCTAGTAAAAAGATATTGTATAACCAGGAACTACTTTTTGTATGTTATGATATAAAATAGACCACGTCCTAGTCTCATCCTTGTGGAGGATAGTCATACAAGCGTTCATGTGATCCCATAACAACAGAGTCATCCCCTTTCTGAGGGCTGCTGCAGTTCCCAGCCCCTCTAGTCAATCTGCAGCTGACCTTGGCAAGCATCCATGCTGATTTGACAGTGGGAAAGGATAATTCCTGCAGGACACCAACCTTCATATTGAGGCTTTAAGTGCTCCTCTAGCTGGGGGTCAATAGGTTATGGTGGCACTCACCTCCATCTCACACCTGGGTGTGCAGAGGCCTGAAAAAGGGATGTTGGGAGGGACTGGTGGCCAGAACAGCAACAGTTGTCACAGGGAGGGTTCAGCAAGATTAACTACCCTGATACCAGCTGGATGTGTGTCACTCAAAGGGAGACTGTCTCGTTTCAGTCTGGATGACAATGCCTGTAGGAGATATATTTCAAGAGTAAGGAACAAGAAGAAAAGTGCAGAGCCTCAGTGGAGGAAGAGTGAACATCTGGTCTCAGGCAGATGACACTTTTGGAAATGATGGCCATGCAAATCACCCGTCTGTACAAGCTCAGAACAAAGTGCACACAGCAGATGATCTCCAGGCTCATGCTGCCATTTAAATGGGATCTGCTAAGAAACAAGAATGCCATTTTCATCTGCAGCAGATTTGTTTCACAACATGCTGGGCCTGACTGGGCTTCTCTGCTAAAGAAATGAGAAATTCCTGGAGCCAAGGACATTAGGAGATGGGACATGGTGCCTGCCAAGTCTCTCTTTCCCCAGGATGTGGAGGCTCCCAGCTCATTCTAGATCAGGCACAACGCTTTGGGCAATCTGCCATCTCAGCCCCATTCAGACACCAGCCAAACATCATTATGAAAGCTACAAACTCATTCACTCAAAGAAGTGAAAAAATATGCATAGTACAATCAAGACTGTCATCTGCCTGGGCTTTGGTTCGTGTCCATGTTTCAGAGTCACTTAATGAAGCGAAAACCAGATTTAATCTCAGAGTATCCAACAAAGTATGGGGACATGCCAAGAACAGATAGCAAGGAAATCTGCTCTGTAATAGCCACAAGCAGGTGAGCCATCACATGAGGTCTCTCTAATTACACCCAAACAGCGCAGAGCCTACAGATTTTGTAGCACATGTGAGAATCAAAGGGTTTGGAGAATATTGATCTGGGCACAGTCCAACACGGAGAAGATGGAGATTGGGGTGACAGGGAGAAGAGAACAAGGCTTATTTTGAAGGACAGCAACAGCTTTTGTGATCAGGAGGGATGATGTAGTACAGCAATTCCTTAATTCCTTGGGAAGGCAAGACAAACACCTCTCACCCCGGCATCAAACCACAGCTTCTTCCAGATTTCCTGTTACTGTCACTTAGACAGAACAGCTGAGGATTACAGGAGAGTTAAATTGCCATTCCAAAAGCAAAACAGCACCATTTCCCAACATTTTAAATCTTAAATGTAAGGAGAAAGACAGGCAAACAGCTGAGAACAAACCCCGAATGGAAACTTCAGGGATTTGGGAAAAATCTCTGCTCTCCTCTTGCCTGTCTCAAGTCCTTGGCTCAGCAGTCCTTGCTCCATGTTTTAGGGTTTAGCTTTAGGGGCTGGGAAACACACACTAAAGAGCCTGTCAACCCCAGAGCTGCCAGCTCAATTCTGCTTGTGGAAAAGCTGAGTGTGGCTTGAATTAGGACTGAGTGGAGCTGAACCAACCCTCCAAGGCTGCTCTTCGTGCGCTGCTCCCAACAAACTCTGCATGGGAAACTTTGACGGAGGCACTTGAAGAGAGAAGCACCAAGTTAGTGCCCCATGAAAGGCCTGAGCAAGCCCACCACCCTCACAGGAGAACCTCAGCACCTGGACTCTAAACCTGCACAGGGCAAAGTCTGCAGCCTGCAGGTCACATCGGGACCTCTGCAGGCATAGGATGAAGCCCCCTTCCCAGCAGACTCCCACCTCACCACTGACTGAAACAGGCAACCAAGAGGGCATAACCTTTCTCCAAAACCCCTCCTGCAGCCAAGCCTGTCCGAAAGCTCTCCCACGCAAGCCTTTTCTCTAAGAGAAAGCTGTTCTTTATCTAAGAGCAGCTAAGTCCACACTGGTATTTTCAATCTGGGCAGAGAACACTGTTACAGAAGTGCCTCATCAGCCATCTTCCACACGGATTTCAAAGGTTCACCTTTGAGGCTACCTTTTTCCTGTCAGATTTGGTTAGCTGATAGCAATCAGTGGCTCCAGAAGTTATGATGACACCCTACAGAAAGGAGGAATAAAAACAAATCATGGGAATAAAGTCTTTAGGGCTCCAAGTTGAGTACTTAGGTTGAGGATTTGACAGGTGCTGCCCACACAAGTACAATTTGTATAACTGCTATCCAGTGGAGTAAGCACTATATATCTCAGCTGGCAGCTGGAAGCAGGGATGTAAGTCACAGAAAAGAGTTGTTTCCAAGCCAGCCATCACATAAAAGTAACTCTTTGTGGAGTTTTTCACATGCATTGTTAAAGTTGAGTTGTTGCTCGAAGGTACAAAGCAGAAAACCAACACAATCAAAACAGACTTTCAAAAGGGCAAGGAAATATGCCAACAAATACACTGGACAAGGCTTCACCTTGTCAAGACTTTGGCGTGAACAGACTTGAAGAAACAAAAAAAAAAAGAAATCACCTTTTGCCACTTGCTTTAAGAAATTGCACAATCCTCTGAAAACGTACAATGAAGTAGCTTGTTTTGTCAGCGCTGATAAGCAGCTCCTGGATGGAAGACAAGGCAGCTCTCTGTTTAGCACGGCAATATTTTGTCAGGAAACCAATCAACAATATTAATGGGAAGTAAACTCATTCATTAAGGGAAAGATTTCTGCTCACGTTTCTTGCACTGGCAGATGGCCTCCCATAGACTGCACACTTCAAGTCTAGTCCCAGAGAAAAGAACTGGGGGGAACGTTTGTCCTTTGAAATAAATAAGCATAGTTTGATTTAACCTTGGGGGGGGGGGGTTAGANNCTGCTAGTGGTTGGGGTGGTTATTAGATTACTGAACTGGCTCAATTGTAAAAACAGAGAAACCACACTGACATTTGGGGTTTTTATATTTTCAGAAAATAGAACTGACTTTCTAACTAACTGTCATCCTGCCTCTGCCAAAGGTCTTCCAACTAGATCCAAAATACTGAAACTTGGAGACAAACAAAGGTACTGTAATGAACAGAGAACATTCACGGCTATCCAAAGCACAGTTTATTCCTCACAAGATCCTTAACAACTTCCCATGCACACAGCAGGTCATTCAAGCCAAAACCAACTCAACAAGAAGAAAGCAAAACTTTCTTAATAGAATATTAATTTATCTCCCTGTTCAAGCTAAGAGGGCTGAGAGACAGACAGAAGACTAAGAAGCTTTAGGAATGCTTATTGTTCTAACTCTGACAAAGTTTTCGCGTACTTTTTACTTATTAATTCCCTAGCTGCATTTTGATAAAGGCTCTTGTGGACAGGGATCAGTTGAATTCCTAATCAAAACCATGACAAGCAGGCAAAAAAA
>VZTE01005518.1:2325991-2363471 GCA_013397775.1 Eulacestoma nigropectus | reverse complement strand
AAAAAAAAAAAAAAAGAACTGCTTCCCAGCATGAAAAATTTAATGTAAAATCCCATGAGCTGCAGTCTAATGACATCACACTAATGGAAAAAAGAGAAAACCTTCTAACAATTAAAAAGAGCCTTGCTGAGAAAACACACAGGAAATTGTCAAGCTGTCATTTGTCTCTCAACCACAGCACATGGAACAGTAGTGGGGGCTACCGTACACCCATTTGTCTCTGTAATGGGCTGCACCAGGACACAATACAGACCAAACACTGAAGGAGGTATTTCTTTGTTTGCCCTTAAACAGAAGGGCAACATCAGTTAAAGGATGCTGTGGTACCACCCACTGCTGCCTTCAAAGCCTGCCCCATGTCCATGGTCCCACTCTCCCCTCTACAGCACCTGCACAATCCTGAAGCATCTCAAAAACCATCAGAGTTTTCCCACTGCAAAAGAAAAAGAAGTTTGGCTTAATACATATTCAGTTTTCTGATAACAAAATTTGCGTAGACCAGAAAGATCTTTTTTTTTTCCCCCCACATCCCGCATCTCCGGCAAAATTGCCAGTGAAGGGCTGGTTCCAGCACCGTGACTGCTGACACGGTGACGTGCACGGCAGGAAGAACACAGCTTGAGTTTTAGATGCCAGGCTGAGCATTCAGCACAGAAACCTTGTTTTGGCTTTAAACCTGAGCAAATCTGATCTGGGAGTTCACTGATGGAGAATAAATATGGAAGAAACTGATTTCAAATTGTGTCTTTTGAAAGGATGAGTTGACAGGGCAAAAATAGCAGATGCAATGGGTACCTGACTGCCATTGTTACATTTGTTTAAGCAGAGATTGCTGCAATGTTCAGGAGCCGCATAAAGGACTCTGCAATATGCAATCAAGTCACAGGTCTGAAAACACACCAAGAAACATCCAGTAACTGTCACAAATGATAAGAGCTGGGCAGATAAAAGAAGTAATTATATCTTCTTTGAAACTCTATTTTGCTATTTTTAGTGCTTTAATCAAGGGCCCAATTCTTCCACCTTTCTTCACACCAAGTAATCCTTTACTCTTTAATTATTTTCACTAGTATGGCTACAGGCAAACTAAGCTACAATGAAGGCAGACTTAAGGGAATCAGAACCTGGCCCAAAACAATTTGGATGAGAAACAGACTCTGCCAAAACAGCATCATCAGTGGCTAAAAAAAAAAAAAAAAAAGCATCCCTTTGCCTCTTGGTGTGATGGACCCAGCCCAGAGCTGGAGGCTGAGGTTTGCTCACTGTGGTATTTAGCCAGGGGCCTCTCTGGGGCTTTGCTAATCAGACCAACCGAGCTGGACTGTGGTCTGATGCAGGGAAATACAGATGGCTATTAAGGACTGGACTGTGACCAACTCATTCACAAATGCTATCAGGCTATCAGACACCAGCCATTTCTGCACAAATCCTGGAGGAGAGGGGTGAAAGGGAAAGTATTTCTTAAACAGCAGAGTTTTTAGTATGAACTTCCACACCGAATCCTGCCACGAGTGCCAGACTGGGGAGCAGCCCCATACATTGTTCATGCACAGCTCTGCCCTGGTTCAGTGATCCGAATCAGGGTAGAAAGTTCCAGAGCCAGAGCAAGCCTACTTTTAATTGCTGTGATGTGTCTACACCAGGAAGGAGCCCAGCCCTGGAGAGGAAGGTGCATGAGCAAGACCCAGACAACCATACCTAATGAGTTTGCTTTGCTCTGGAGCCCTGTCAGCGCAGCACCTGGAGGTGGTTGTCAGTGCTTTAAACAAGTATCACCATTTGTCAGGTTTTGTATTTCTCCTTCAGGACTTCATTCCAGTTCCTAACTCTTCACACTCAGATACTCAGTGCAGTGCTCTGAGCCTTGCTCAGTCAGTAAGCAGCATCCACTGCCTCTTTTGGTCCCCTCTCTAAATCCCCACCGAGTTTGCTCTGTGCTGCATGTTCCAGGAAAAAAAAATAAAGCTGCAAAAACAATCCAGAAAGGAACCAAAGACAGGATTAGTGTCCCACTGCTATTTGTTAAAGTATGTTTCTGCGAAAGAAGCCGAGTTTCTCCTTCTTGTCAAGCCTTTTTCTGGAAGGGAGGACATTAATACAAAGAGAAAAAGCTCAAACGTCCTCAAGTATAGATGTTTTAAAACAACGTAAACCAGCAAAATAATAATAATAAGCTTGCTGTAAACACTGAGTTTCTGAACATGGTAGGGCATCGATCACAAAGTCTGCTCCCTCAGGAAGCATACAGAGCTCAAGTACATCTGGGAAAACTGTCTCCAGGCACTGTGCTGCTGTGCTAATAGCAACCCTTTGCTCCTGAGAGTGCCATTTAAAAGACCACGGGGACAAGAGAGGAGCAGCAAGGGAGAGCCCTTCACCCTTTGTTAACCCTTCACTAATTGCTGTATTTAGGAAGCAGAATGTTTCCCAAAATTAAGAATAACCCCAAGCAGACCCTTAGCCTCCCCCTTTCCAACTTCCATCTAATAATAAAGTGCCTGGAAGTCTCTCCCTCCCTGCAGCATGATACATCTCTGCAGCAGCCCTCCCCAGTCCTGTCCTCTGACAGGTACTGAAAGATTTCCCATCTCTCCAGCTTGAGTTAGGATCCTGAGTTAGGGCTGCATGTGCCTGAAATGCACCTTTTGTGCACAGTTTTAGGAACAGACTTCTGACTTTGAAGAAATCCTGCGGTACCAGTGAGTCCAGCCCAGGTAAGTCAAAGTGCTTCACCACAGCAAGTCCACATCAGAGACTTACAAAGTACAGGTATTCCTGCAGTTCACAGCTCTTGTCACAAGTAAGAAGTAGTGTGACACCTCTGTCTTAGTGCCAGCACCAGGACAGAAAAGTGTCATCACATTAAGGTGCCTGTGGGGCAGCCCAGGTACAGGAGAGCAGGGGAACCAGACATGATGCAATATAGATGGCACTGCAGGCTGGCAGACTGCCATGAATGAGGTAACAGGGAAGGATTCTGAGCAACTCTTCTATCATACAAAACACCAGCGCTGTGAAGTTCCTTTGCTCCAGAAAGGATTTCCTGCCAAAGCCTGAAACACCAGTGACAAGAGCAGGGTGCAAGGTACAGCGATGGGAATCAGCTGTACCAGCAGCCCTGGTGCACACTGACCCAAGTCAATTGAATTAAGTGGTGTGTTATTCCAGGCCTCATTTCCACAAGAAGCCATCTGACAGCTGTTACCTCGCAAATTGCTCTGTAAAAAAGGGTGCAAAACGAGCAGAGAGAGCTACGCTTCCCTTCCTTGCTGAACTGGAGCACCCAGAAAAGATGTTTACTAAGGATGATGTTTTCGGAGCACAGGAAAGATATGAAGACCCTTCGGTTTCTTCCACAAAGCAAGGCAGCCCTGCGGCAAACCAGGCCTGAAGTGATGTATAGCTTAATTACAATCATGGATTCATAGAATGGTTTGGGTTGGAAGGGGCTTTAAAGATCATCTTGTTCCAAACCCCCTCCAGGCTCAGGGACACCTCCCACTACCAGGCTGCTCATTTGTGAGGTCTTCAAAGATCCATAGCTGGAAAGGTGCTAAAAATGCAAAGTGTATTCTTTAAAAACAATAATAATAATAATAAAAAAATATACATATATTTCTAGACTTCAGAAAAGCACTGTGAATGCAAAGAAAAGTAAAGAAAATGCCAAATCCTCCATTTGGAGGAATGCGGCATAAAACACTCCGGAACATAATCACTAAACAAGACAATATTTCCAAACCAGCCTTTTGAAATTGCACAGAGCAAAGGCACATACATCTAGATTCTCACAAGAAAAGAGCAGCTCACCCACTCGTTGTTTTGGTATTCTAGGAGGATCAAAAAAGGCCATTTTAATTCTCCAAATCCCTCACAAAAATCTCTCTCAAACACATTTCAAGCAGGCTGGATGGAAGAGAAAGAAAATTGTGATCAGACACATCATGATTCAGGGAGATCTGAGTGCAGAAAACCTGTGAGCATTTCCACAGAATGCAAAGCAGTAATTAAATGCTTCCTATTGAAAAGAAAGGTTGTCCCTTGGACACTTCTGTCAATCTGCATTTAACAGACACAGCAGCCCTCTCAGTTCAAGCACACGAGCACTCTGGTTCTTTGCTGGAGTGACCTTAGCTGTCAACCCAGCCTGTCCTGTTCAATATCTGTAGCTCTGCTTGGTACATTTTGTGAGTGTGTGTGGGGATGAGAAGATGCAAAAAGGAAAAGCACAATGAACAGGCAAAGCACTGGCCCCAATTAAAAAATTAAAGAGGTGTCCTGAGACTGTCAGCCTGAAGATGGAGCATCTACATTTAATTAAAGGGATAAGTTTAGCAGAAAATGCCACCCCAGCTACTGTCAGAATGCATGATTAATTTGTGATAAAATACCCAGCACTGTCTAACAGAAGCAGACGGCTGGGGGACACATATTTACACAATCACCTGTTATTTCTTCAAGATATTACCAATGACCCCGAGCTTAGTGTCAGTGCATTGAAATAAAATTCTCACATCTGGTCTTTTGAAGTCTCAGACTTGCTGGAGGCTTTTCCCAAGTAGCCCTGTGCAAAACAGCACTCCAAAGCCTGGGAAGGAGAAATCAAGCCACTAGTGGAGGCTGCTGCCTCTCCACCAGCAGTGGGGGTCATCCCTTTTAGTCTCAGTTCATCAGTCCATCTCCTGCAGTGACATCAGGGCACGGCTCTTCCTTAAGTTCATCAGCAATGCCAGTCCTTCCCAAGTGATTCCTTAACAACCGGTCTCCCTGCCACGACAGCGGGTGCTGCACCCGCTGCTAATCAACTCCTATTTCAATTAGCGGGCAGGGTAGGGGTTTTTTCCACATGATTGATATACTCTGCTATTGAGCTGCTGAACAGCACAATTATTTCTCCTCAGTCATAGAGACTGTTTTGCAAACGGTCTGGGTCAGATACCACGCACAACCGTTCCCTGAAGTTTAACTTTTCCTGCCCATCTGATCACGTTTGAAATAACAACTGCAAGGTCCTCACTGGCTTTCAGCTACGCAGGAGAGCTGGGTTTGTTTCCAGCCCCTGAGACTGGAGAGGAGGCTTCCAGGATCTCTCTACATCTTCCCCCAGGGAAGGAACATTGTCTTTTCCTGGCTTGAGCTGCCTGAGTCCCCACCTGTGGATTCAGTTGTGTTTTGTTTCCCATGGATTAGCTGGAAAGGTTTTAAGCATTAAACTAACAAGGCTCCGAGGACACATCTGTGGAACTTCTACCGAGTTGCTTCCCTGGACTGACACTCCAACACACCATAATAGATACAAACATCTCCACTCAGGGCTCTCACCGTCTCACATCACAGGTACCTTCAGAAAGCTGATAACCATCCCTCTTCATACCAGCAGGTGAACACATGGGGCCCACACTGAATGTGCCAAACCCTTCCAGGAAAGAGATCATTATTTCCCAAAGCACACCACAGTGCAACTGGCACTGAACAGGACATTATTTGTTGCATCAGACTTGTGAATTTTAGGTCTTAATTTTATTCCTGAGAAAGATGAGAAAAAAAGGCAGGAATCATTACCTTAAACTTCAGCTCCACTTGATGCCAACAGTTTCTTTCTACCCCTGTCCATGGCTACGGTCCTAGAATGAGACTCCTCTTTGGAGACATGGTGGAGATTGTTAAGACTTCACTGAGATGACTTTGACTGTTCTATAATACAGTCACTTAATCAGCCACAGGCTAAAAGCAGGCAGTCATGACAAAGGTGTGTCATCACCATAAATACAGGATGTATCACTGCTTGGACTGCCACCTAGCAAAGCTTTTGACTTTCCTGGCATTGCTCTTAGCTAGTGATAGTGGAATTTTTTACAACGAGTTAATGCAATGTAAAATGCCTTTTTATTTAAAGTAGCCAACAGCTACCTGTCAACTACCACCAGCAAGGACCTAAATTAATGATAACCTGGAATACTCCTGCTTCTGCTTTCACAGAAAGAGAGACAATGCTGTGAAAAAAGCATTCTATAAGCCTACGACAGGGTATAAGCATAGTTATTTATGATTTCTACAGTCAAACAGTTGAACGACCCTTCACTGCCCCTGAAGCATTGATACAGATCTGAGGACACAAGACTTGGACAGCAAACTGCCTGTCCCTCAAAACTGCTGCCTCCAGACCTCAGCTGCAGCATGAATTGCCTTCTTAGGCCTTCATTCCCAGAAGGATCAGCTGTCAAAGGAATGTCACAAACCACCCATACCGTATTTCACATCCCCACTGGGATGCTTGATTCAATTAATAGTTATTGTGCTTGATACTAAAACCATCTGAAGGACAATACTTGGGTTTCTGAGAAGTTTCCCACCTCACACAACGTAACTTCCATGATCTCCTGTCACAGCCACAATTAACAGCACTGTGGAGTTTTGCTCGTGGAATTCACTTTCCTGTGCCCATGGCTGTGTGACCACACTTTCTCTGAACCCTCTCACTGGAAGGATGGGACACAACGTATCTCCCAGATTCAGAACCGAGGGCCTCACCCGATGATAGAGGGAAAAAGAAATTAAAATGCAGCAGAAATAACTTATTCGAGGGGGCATCCCATAACCCCTTGGAGAGAGTTGGTCTATTTTATGTGTTAGCATTACATAAGAATGAAACGGAGTATCTGTTGGGCTCTTTGTCCCCTTTTCTAGCTGCTAGACTAACTCATTGCTAAGTTTTGCTCCCAAAGAAAGATAGATTTTCACAGGCTTTCTGCAGTTCTAGCATTTTCAGTAATTAAACTTATCTCTGAGGCAATCACATTTAGGATTACTAGGTTTGCTGTCTCCAGGCTAATAGGGTCAAAATGCTTAGCTGCCCTCCTGCCTGCCAGTTTATAGCATTTTGCTAATGGATCATTTCCTTCCATGGGGATAATGCTCTGGCTATTAGGTGTTCTCCTGTTGCACAGCAATTTTAGGTGATCAGGCAGTAATAATAAGTATTCTTGTTAGATGGGAGACTTTATGCCAGGTTAAAGAGTTACAAAGCAATAAGAGTAACTTTTTGCTGGCAAAACAACTTCAGTCAAAGACAAGGGACACTTCTGCTACTGGTTCTCCAGTTTCCACCTTGCTTATGCTCAATGTTTTGCCACACTTGTACACCCAGACTGCAATACTGCTCAGCTGATTACACTTAAATGTTCACATATTGGGAGAATCCCAGTCCAACAGGTTTCTGTCTATTTTAACTGCTTCCCTGAGAAGCTCCGTACCTGCAGCACCTTGTTTCTTGTTTTTATTCAGCATTATTCCCTTGTGTCTCAGCCTCCCTTGCCCACAGAACCCACTGCAGCACTCAAAGCTCTGAGCAAATGGGCATCCCTGTGTCTTGAAAAGTGGGGGGAGCAAGAAAAAGAAAATGCTGCAGGCTAACTATTCATTTATACAAAATGGAGAGTCTGTGCAAAATGGCATCACTTAGGCCAACTTCAGAGCCACAGAAATCACTATTTCCTTCCACTCTTTTCACTCCAAAGTTTTATGCCTCTGTGGCAACAAGAACTGCAGTCGTATCTAATGCATCCTAGTCTCAATGCAACGTGGAATGGCAGGGGCTCACCCTCAAAATGTGTTTTTCTGGTAGGACCATTTAATATCGCTCATTAGACCCTTCCAAATGAATGACTTAAAGTGAGAGGATTTTGGATTTTTTTTTTTCCCTAAGTTACTTCAAGGCAATTACGTTGCACAGAAAGCAATAATCACTTGTCAGGCTCTCCACTTTGCACATAGAGCCTTATTTCCATAGAGGTGAACATTTAATAGTTCACTTGAATGCTCTTATTTTAAAGAATTTGGTGCAATCACTGTGAACCTCACATTTTTTTGTCTTTTTTTTTTTTTTAAAGAAATTAAGATAACCAATCTGGCATAGTTTCCATTCTTGAGAGCTCAAGAAAAGACGATTTAAAGTTAATTGGGGGTAAAATGAAGCACGTTAAAGTGTGTCTCTTGAGTTCACAAAACTGGGATACGCACAGAGAAGATCTATTCAATTATCTATAGTAGAGAGATTTGTTTTGAGGAAATCCTTAATACTTAGTCCACTTGTTCCTCTCACGGTCTCTGCCTGTGATCCCACCAGAGCTCCTAGGCTGGGCCCTGTGGCTGGATCAGTCTCACAACTGAAGACAGTCAATGAAATTCAAACTTGGACTCAGGAAAAACAGTGCTGCTGGTTCTCTTCAGCAGCACCACTTCACAGCCCACTCCTCTAATCAGTTTGGAGGTGAAAAGGGAGAGAAGAAAGAATAGGATTTTAGAGAAAACTCAAAACCAACACCTTAATCAGTTATTTCCAGGAAGAATCTAACTCCAGAGAAAAACTGCTGAGCAATTCTAATTTATCTTTGCTAATGTCTACCAAACCTCAACTTGTTTGGCACTAATCTTAGGCAGTTTGGTTAAAAACAAACTTGTACATTTTCCCTGGAGATGGCTGCCTTTCAGTGTTGGGTGGATCAACTGCTCCTTAGATAGCTGCACCCCAGCATCACAAATCCAGATTTCACTCTCACTGGCACAGCTCTACCTCTGGGTGGGGGGGTTCCTGAGCTCTACCCAGGCCCCCAGCCCCAGCTGAGCAGGGAAAGGGCAGCAGCTGCCCTGGGCTCATGGGTTAGCTCAGGCACAGTGCTAAAGTGGGAGCTTGACAAATTATTATTTTCCGTGCCACCTAATGGCACTGTGGTACAAACAAAACACGCCTCAGACTGGCCCAGGCGTGCCTCAGACTGCAGAATAGGTTTATCACACTGTGTGCAATGTACAATTTGCTCTGGGATCTCTCCGAGTGAAAGACAAGTCATTAACGTCCTCTAAACATCCTCAAGGAGGGGGAAGACAAAGAATAATCATGCGCAGGCTTGGTTTTGAATAGGATCTTGATTCCAGCATCTTGTCCCCTCTCTTCGATCAGCTTTCAGCAGGTGAGCTGATTTGCTTTCTCAGGGAGATCTGGCTGCACTGGCCAGCAACATAAGTTGTGTTTATTTTCTGTGGGGGTGGCTAATGAAAACAACACAGCAGGTGCCTGGGAAAGGGAGGGCTGCTCTCCTGTCCAAGCTGGGCTCGTTCTGCCTCCTGGACAAGGCTGCTCCGCACCTTCCTCGCTGAACTCCCACTCACACTGTGGAGGCACCAGGTGCAGGGATGTTTGGAAAATAAAATCTGGTCTGAAGCAGAGAGGGAGGGAGGGAGTGAGAGCAGAAGGAATATCTGTGCCCTGCCTTTTTCACACCTTTTGATTCAGCCAGAGCTACAGGCATCGCCTGGCTCTTCGCAGCTGCCTCCCGCAGAAGCCCAGGCCGTGCCCTAAATGTCAAGTCTGAATTTCCATAGTTATGAAGAGTCTGGATGTCAAGTGGCCCCTCCAGGCCCCACATTCATCTAAGGTTGGCAAGACTAGCACAGAGAGTGCTCACAGTTCAATTACAGGCTTGACTAAAGAGCAGACAGTGGCAAACAGACCACACAGCCCTTTCTCTTTGGAACACTTTTCAGCTCGGGCAAGTCTGTACCAGGACGTTATCAGATTATACAATGGATAGATAAGGATTGGCACTGCTAAAATTTTAAATACGGTGGTCACCATCTACAAGGATGCAAAGCCATTGTCCTCTGTCACTGCCAGTAGTTTCTCAGGGCAAATTCTTCAGTACACAGAATCCTGCAGCTCTAAACTGCAAGCTTACCTGTGATAGTGAATCATGCTTTGGTTCAAGGAAATCAGCTTGCAAAAACATACTAATACTGCCCCAAGCTCATGAAGTATTGATGGAAGGTCTTAATGTGGTTTTTTTCCCCCTCAGAAAATACTAAATATTCTTTTTTCCTGCTTCCTTTATGCTGTTTCCCTTTGATGAGTGATAAATAAAAAAGCAGTTGAAAACAGAACGTAAGTGCAAAGCCCCAGATCTGAAAGGGACAAAGACTCCATCTGTCACAGAAAAATCCCAAAATCCAAGTACCAGCACAGAGCCCACCTGCCAAAAAGGTTTTATGTTTATGTTAAGTGTGGCTTTAAGGAACAGAAACATTCTGGCAGATAAAGGCAGCCACGAGAATGACTAACTGAGATGCACAGACAATAATTCCCACCTTTGATTTCCTCTACTGTCACTGCTATCAGTTAGACATCTGAATGAAAAATCAGCTTAGAAACTTTGATCCCTTTAAAAACAGAAAAACAAACTCTGTAATCCGGAAATCCTTAGAGGAATACAGAACTTTAGCATCCCCCTATGCAGCACATTTGCTGCAACTGTGGAGAAGGAATCTGGCCTCCAACCTGCCTGGGCAGGACTGTGCCTTGGACCAAGCAGCCCAGGCTCCAGCACGGGCAGGCAACGAAACATAAATGTTTCTGCTCCCTTCTGGGCCCAACGTGAGAGAGAGAGCAGAATTTGTTCTTCACCCACCCTCATGACTTGCTTGCCACTTGGCATATTTTGAAAAAGCAGAATTCAGGATTGGTATTTCTCAGGCAGAAATGGAGATGGCTGAGTGGCCAGCTGTACCAAGCAAGAAGTCCCCTAAATAGTTTAGATTCCTCTATACAGGCTTGTTTTTCTCCAAGCTCTGTTTGGCTCCTAGTACACACAGACTGAAATATCCATCTGCTTCCCCAGAGCTCAGCCCTTTGTCTTCACCTCGAACACAGGAGATAACACTACACCTTTACCTTCATGTTGAATTAGAATAATTTATTTTTTTTTCTTCGGCCAAAGGCCAGGACCCAAGTGCTGGAAAATGAAAACACAATGGACAGTACTGAAGGGCAGAAAGAATCGAGATTGCAAAGAGGCAGCTCAGTAGCAGCATAATTAGGTGTCCTGAGATAGTTCTTCAAAGGACTGAAAGACCTCAGCACTAACCCTTCTCGGATATGGGCACCACAGCCCCAGCACTAACACTCGGCACTGGATGTAATAAACTCCAAACTGCAGCAATGCCGCTTACTTCATCACAAACGATCAGAATCTGCCACAAATCCAGATGCTCACTTGATCACACAGGCACACCAGTGCCACTGGAGACTGTCCAGGTTATCCCCTTGCCACTCAGCTGGATGCTGCCCTTCCCCAGGCGGGAGCTGAGCCGGGTGAGCTGACCCTCTCCAGCAGCACGGCCAAAGGGGAGCAAGCCAAGCCCCTTTCTGAGGCACAGGGGTAGGAGGAAGGGACACAGGTCCCATTCCCAGCTACCTCCTCCACACTGGTGCAAAATCTCTTCACAGAGCCAGCCTCGACTCGCTCTGGGCACCCTCAGCATCCGTGTCATCTTTGCATGTTCCTCTTCCCGGGGACCTCCTGGGTTCTTTGTCTGCCAGCTCTATTAACCCATCTTCGCAAGACACACAAAACACCTGACCTTTCCAAGAAGCCTCTCACATCCATGGCCACTACAGGCAACATTTTCCTCCCAGAGTCTCCCTGTGTCCTACACACAGAGAGAGGCAAAAGCAGCTGGTTTTAGACCCTCACATCTGAAGCAAACCTCACACTTTCTTCCTTTCCTAGCCCAGCTGTCCCTACTGCTGGCTTTTTTCCCCAACAGATCCTAAAGAAATACTATTGTATGCCCACATCCAGGCCTTGGTGAGCAGCACAGCTGCTACAAACCAGCCCAGCTCCCTGCTGCACGTTCAGTGCCTTTCCCCCCTTGTCAGGACAGCTTTGAGGTGGAACGTGCACCCCAGAGGATGCCCTTCACTGGGGTCACCAGGAACAGCCCCCTCCTCCAGTTCCCCTGCCCTGCAGGGGGGCACTGGCCCCAGCGTGCCACAGATGGGAGAGCAGATCTGAAAAACAACAGGCTTGAACACCCCTGCACCCTGACCATTAACTATAATTGTATTCCACATCAATCACGGGAGTTTTCCCCTTAAAGGTTATTAAGTATAATTTCTACTATGCAAATAGTTCCAGCTTCATTAATGGATTTTTGGTTTCTAGCAGAAGTTATTCTTTGATGAATGTCTCCAGATGTCAGTATCTGAAAAATGTATTGGGGGGAAGAAAATTCTCTCTGATGCAATGTAAAAAAGGTCCATTGGAGAGAGGGGGCTGGGGAAGACAGAAATATAATTAAAACAATTAAAATTCCTATCTCATGACCATTTACAGATGCTCCAAAGTGGCTCTAAATTAAAGGGAAATGTCACAGAACATGGATGCCTCTGCCAAAAAGTAGCATTAAAAATGACAAATTCCAAACAGCCTGAAAATTCTCGTTAAATCCAAGGCTTTAACAGCTCAACCAAGGCAAGCAGAGTGGGTAGACCAAAAAAAAAAAATAAAATTCATGTCTAACAGTCAACTGTGGAAATGAAGGAGAGGTGACCAGGGAAAAGCTATCCAGCAGAACAACGAGACAACATGAGACCTATGGATTTTCAGATTTATTCCCACCAGATCAAGTAGTTTTTCCACCATCTCATCTTTAATGGATTCAGAACGTCTGTTACTATGACCCTGGCTGCTGCCTTTTCCTAACAACAGATTTATTTTTTTATAAGTGTTTAAAAGCTCTGGTGATGAAAGGCTTCATCTGATATCAAGATTTGCTGGACGGAGGCTCCCATGTACGTGCACACCCCAAGTCCCAAGCCAAGGCAGAGAGAAGGCTGGAGGGCTGCATTTCCTCTGCTTTTTCTACTGTTGGGTTTTTTTTCCTTCCCCTTCTCTTCACTCCTGGGAGAAATTTCTTTTGGAATATCTTCTCATTTATATTGTAAGAAACCTCTGCTGGCATGCTTGGGTAGGGAATCTCATTTTATTTTTTCCCTTTTTTTTTTTCCTAAAGGCCATCTACCTAAACTTCATACACTCTCTCCCATTTAGGTCTACAGTGAAGAAACTCAATTATAAGAAATACAATAAATATTTTTTTGAACTGGTGAAGGCAATAGCATATGCTGAACACGCTCTGTTTTCCTGGATATATTTTTTTTTTTTTCCCCCCTGCATCAAGCCCTTGTTCTGTCAGAATTGTTTTCATGTTAGTATTAGTCAGTCACTCCCCATGTGTCAGTAAATGCAAAACATGCCTGCTGTGAGACAGGGAGCGCGGGTGCCACTTTGCAGTTCCTCGGGATGCGAGCTGGCACACAGACAAAGCGCGCACAAAGGATGACAGGCACCACAGCCTGCTCCTCCAAACAACAAACTGTGGAAACCAGAGTACCTCGGGAACAGGGGTGAGGCAGGGAGGGGAGGAAGCACACAGGTTTCCAGAACCTGAAATGGAGCTGCAGCAGGTAGGGAAGGTATCCTTGGCAGGAAGCAGAACTGCACGGCACAGCTGCTCAAGGAAAGCAACATCTGTGCGTGGGGTCAGCTACCACAACCTGGAAGCAGAGCCTATTAAGCGGCCATCTGTAGATGGCTTGCTTATTTACAGGCCTTTCAATGGTACAGCTCATCATTAGCCTAATAAACGTTAATGAACTTGGCCGTATTCTGCAGCTGCAAAGGAGGAGGGGTTTCATTCCTTCTCCAGCCTACAAAGAGGTTCACTTAACCCTGGGTGACTTCACTTTCAGGGGCTAGGCACTGGTTTGGTTGGAAGTATCCCTCTCTGGCTAAGCACTAGGCTAGACCTAGAGGGGGATTTGGCTCAGGCTCCCCTCTGTGTGATGTCCAAATCACACAGGATCCAACCTCCAGAGCACTTGGGTGCCGCTCAGCACTGCTGAGCTGGCTGCTGGCACATGGAGCTGCAAGCTCTCTGTGAAGCCTGGGGACCAGGTCCAGCCCCAAGCACAATCAGTGCAAGTGCTGGAAGAACAAGCAGCTCAAAATCATCCCAGGGGAATGAAGCCAGGCATCCCAAGTGAGGAGCACGGGCCTATATGATCTGATCTCATCACACAGAAAGGCCACGGTACAGTCCGGAAATTAGCTCAGCCTTTCAGCATGCAGTGCAGTGCCCCAGCCAGAAAAAATTATAGGACAGGAAATTATTGTAGACTGGATCCATCATTATTCTTTTACCATCTGTTACCTTCAGGTTAGTGCTTTTTCATAGCTCATACTGCTTTTCAGCATTGCATCCAATTTTAACTGACCAGAAGCTAAAAAAAAAAAAAAAAAAAAAGTTCAGATTTTGATCAGTTCACCTTTAATTCCCAGGGAAGATTTCTGTCATGAAAAATGCTACAGAATCATTAATGAGCAGTTGTAGTGGAGGTTTCTGTTTAATCTCCCATCCATCAGACAGCACCTTTGGCATTGCAGTGACCCCAGGCTTCCCACAACACCTGGCACTTACATAGTGCTTCACCTTCCCTAAGCATTTAATTGGCATAATAGATTAATGCTTATTGATTAGCTGACTCAGAAGGAGACCACCACATTCCGGGTTCCTGGTGTCCCTTTTTTGCAGCACATAGCCTTTAGCTGGTGGATAGGAAGGAGCTAGTTAACCTCTTGGTGTCCAGGATTTCACAGGTTTGGGGGTATAGGGAATTAGAAGGTACCAAGTAACATTCACAGGAGTGCTAAAAAGGAGACTCACAAATCAACAACCCCAATATTAACCAGCCTACATTTCTACAAACAGTATCAAACAGTATCTAGTTGCTTATTTGACCTAGGATTACTAATTTCTTTTCCCTGTTTCTCTGGGACCACTCTTCCCCTCCCATCCCCTGAGCCTGGCTCAGGCCCCCAGGCTCCAACACATCAAGAGACCAAACTCCCCAAGTAAATAATTGCAGAAGTTTTCCAAAGCTCCAAACCACTGAAAAAAATGTGTCCCTTGCCACTGGGCAGGCAGGAGCACCATCCCCATCACAGGCAGATGTGCACATGAAGAGAAATAAAGCTGGTGAGACGGGGAGCACACATCCTGTGAGGAGCAGCTGAGGGGATTTAGCCTGGAAAAGAGGAGGCTCAGGGAGGACCTTATCAGTCTCAACTCCCTGAAAGGAGGGGCTCAGTCTCTTCTCTCAAGTGACAGGACAAGAGGAAATAGCCTCAAGTTGTGCCAGAGAAGGTTGAGATTGGATAACAGGCAATTGTCTTCGATGAAAGGGTCGTCAAGCACTGGAACAGGAAAGTGGTGGAGTCACCATCACCGTAGAGATTTAAAAGACATGTAGATGTGGTGCTAAGGGTCATGGATTAGTGGTAGACTTGGCAGTGCTGAGTAAGCAGTTGGACTTAAAGATCCTTCCCAACCTAAATGATCCTGTGGTTCTGTGTACCTCTGCACCGGCACCTCCAGGAAGCACAGAAAAGGTGTTTTAAATGCCTGGGCTTCCCTTTTCTCAGCAAAACATACCAGTGTCCTCCCTTCAGGCCATGAGCACTGTTCTTAATGGATAACCACCAGCTTAAGAGAAGGCTTAGCAAGCACAAATGCTGCCTGTAACAAAACACTTTGGGCAGAAGTAATATTCTTTAACACCTTCTTTGGCTAGGATTTAATAATTGCGAAATCAATGTTATAATCAAACGTAATACTCATTTCCTAGAATAATCCTCTGACACAGCACTTGCTATTTCAGCTGATTAGAAGCATTGCTCAAATAACAGAAATTCCTGATCAGTAACCCACGAGTCCAAGGCAAGTTTTTTGTTGTAGCCTAAGGCAATTACTTCCCTTCATCCTAAATGTTCACAAGTGGAGAAACACTTGTAGGGATTCTTCTGTTGCCATCAACTTAAACACTGTGTTCTCCCAGCAGTGGATAAATAGTGGGTAATTAAGCTGTTGATGCCTAAACACCAATATGTTTGTGATTAACAGCCAGACCTGTGCTCTTAAGGCCTGGTTTTTATTTTATTTTTCATATTTCAATAGGCAGAAGCAGAGAGGGAATCTCAGGCTGCAAGACTCAATGAGGGAATGCAGGAAAGTCCTCAGGCAACAGGGATGGGATGCTGACAGTCCTAGGTGAGTTCTACAGGTGGAAAACATCTATCTTCAAAAGACTCGCTGTCAGACAAGATAGCTTTCAATAAAGAGATGAAACTGATGGGAGGTTTTCTTTCTGCATTTCTCCCTGCTTTTGGCAGAGCAGACCTGTGTGTGCACGAAGGAGTTATGACTTGACAGCAAGTTGTAAAGCTTTCCCTCCTTATCAAGGCAGAGCAGCTGAGACAGCCTCTTCTATAGTTGGCTTTTTAATTGAAAGATTAGAAGTTCTCTTATGCAGTTTGCACGAGACGCAGCATTTCAGAGAGGTCACCCAAGGTCCGGGCGTTCGGGTAACTCCAGGGGTAGAATTGGCATGTGCCAGCAGCACGGGGAGAGGACAAGCTGGGGGCTCTCACCAGCAGGTCAGCTCCCCCCAATAAAGAGTTTGATCAAGCACCCCCATTTCAACTCGGTGCCCCTCAGGCTCGGGGGCGGTGGGCTGCACAAAAACCCCAACAACAGAGTTCTTCCCCTTCATCTCCCAGGTGGCTCGGGCTCCCCAGGGTCAGCGCAGCAGGACCAGCTCACAAACGGGTGCAGAGAGCACAGATTAGAGCAGCCCAGCCTGGGACTGAGGGCCAGGGCTGCTCCCTTCTCCAGGGAGACTTTCAAGGAGGCAGCAGCTGCATCTCCTGCTGAGAGCAGCAGTCCCTGCCCGGGGAAAGGGAGAGACTTCACCTGGGAGACAGGGCAGAGGACACCTTGGCAGCAGCATTAGTGGGATTTCGATTGTGCACCTTGAGCTCCTATTTAGGCCATCACATTTCATTCATTTAACTGATCTTTGACTCCTGTAATCCCCTAAGGAAACAGCAAACACTTTAGCACCACTGCACAGCGGAGAAGAGCCAGGAGACATCTCCCAGCAGAACAAGAGAGGCAGAGGAGCTCCATCCTGCTGCATCCCCCTCTCAGCTCAGCTGCTCCTGGCACACCACAGCTGGGAAACAGCTGGCAGTGGCATGCAGGGACACACATCCAGCCCAGCACAGGTACAACTCATCTTCTCAGTTTTCTGCATCACAGAAAACACCCCACAGCCCTCCACAGACTGATTTGGAGTAAGTTTTCAATCTCTTCCGAGGCAGGGTATGAAAAAATCCAGGCCATAAGGTCCTGATATATACACGGCATCACAGACAGCAGAGGCATCTGCCAGCACCTGGCAACAGGAACCTACAGTAAACACCTCCACGAGAAATGGTCCCCATCAAAATAAACAGATGCATATTCCCACTTATTATTGCACTGCCATGCACAGCCCAAGACTTATTTCCAGACTCAAATGGTTCATTACTGTGGAGAATAAAAAAAGGAAATGAAGACAGAGCCGCTAAGGGTGAGCACCTTGAGTGGACATCCTCCACTTCATGTTTTAACACCTGGGAGAATAACACAAACCTGGACCACCAGAGCAGCTCAAGGATCCCTGGCATCCTGCACACAAAGACATAATTACATTCAATAAGACAAACTTTGTTTTCTTCGACATATTTGAAATGAAACTCCATTAAAATGGGAGAACCTAGATTTTTTTTTTTTTTTTAGGTGATAATCGATTTCTGGTTTGTTTGAATCAGGCTTAAATAAACCCAAAAACAAACAGTAAAAGGAAACTCTCCTCTCTTTAAGTCTCGCAAAACTCATCCATCACCCATCTGTCTACCTTGCACCTCATTATTTATTATTCAATACTCAACAAGCTAGCATGCCAGTTAAGATTTTCCCTGAAGAAAGCTGGCATCTAGACAGACAGCAACTGCTACCAAAATGTTCCTTTTTGATTTCTCTGCCCTCCCTCACTCCATCCCTTGTGGTGGGAATAAATATAAAACCTTTAAAGTAAATAAAACACTTTTTAATGAACCAGCAAAAGCAAGAGGAAAAACAAAACTTAACAGAAGTCTGTTTTCTTTAGTCAGACTTTATCAGTGCTCTCTTAAACCACTCTCCTCCTGGTCCCTTTCATCCTCCCAAGTTCTCGCCCACTAGAGAAAATCTGCTCTCGGACACATGCAGGCTTCTGGATACAAGGCACATCTGTTTTTCAGACCTCAGGTCCAAAGCAGAACTACAGCCACGATGTTTCTTTTCCAGGCATCCCTCTAATGAGATGATTTAGTTCAGTGGATGCTGCAAAAGCAGCTACCACAACCCAGAAGCCTCATCTCAGCTGTTTGCTGCCCAAGCCAGGGCAGCCAGAGCTGCTGCCAGGGCTGGGTCCATCCCCTCCAGCACCACCCACCCTCCCACGGGCACAGAAGGACCCTAAAGGTCACTGTAAATGCAGCCCCTGTTCACCAGGGACTGCCTGCAGGTCCCCTAAATGTCAGGGGGAATCCCCCAAAGCAGTATTTTGCTTTATGACCAGGCTATGCTGGCAGCCTCCAGCCAGTTTGGCTCTGCAAATAGGCATTCCAGCAAGAATTCCCCATGTTCCCATCACTCTGCACCCACAGTGCTGTCCAGAGGCACCTGTCCCAGTCGGGCTCCAGGTGCCAGGGCCAGCCACACACTCCTGCTGCCCTCAGGTGTCCCAGCGTTTGTGCTGCCTGCACGGGCAGCGCTTGGCTCTTGGGTCAGCGGGCTCTGCCACACATTTGAACCACATTCAAGGGTATCAGCCCTGGACTTGGATTCTCACAGTGCACTGTGAGATAAACACACAGCTGCAGCTTCCACCTCCTCCTCTATTTTGGGATTTGCAGAATAATTTAGCGGTGGGCACCACTCCCAGCCCGAGGGTGACAGCCCCACAAGGCAGCTCCACGTAGAGCCCCGCACTGTTCCATGTTAAAACACGTACTTTAGAAAGAAAATAAAGCCCCAGACACCTCTGAAAATGGGGCCTTTCCCCCCCTACTCTTCCAGGCAGAAAACAACCCTGTGGCAAAGACAGAACAGGGCAAACAAAGTGCCTTCCTCTCCACGATAACACCCTCTTATTTTTGTATTTTGTATCAAATAACATCCTCCTTTATAACACTCACAGAAAGAAAATTTATCAGGAAAAACATAAGACAGAAAAGGTGAGGGTTTGTTTTTTTTTTTTTCCTCTCTTATCTCAAAGTTTCCTGCCTGTCAGGGTTTCACACGCTGGCTGATGTGTCTTTCATGTAATACATGAATATAATTTATGCAGGAATGTATCTGCGAGTGCGTGTGTTAGGAGGTTCTATCTTGTTTGTGCATATGGGCACCTCTATGGGTGAACAGCTTCCACAGAGCCTTGTGAATAGTTGGATTTGATGATTATGGGAAAACACTCAGTTTTCTAGACTGGTGCTTCTCCAGAGCCAGGCTCTTGGTGCTCAGGCAGAGCCCAGACAATTTGGGAAGGAACCACACGACTGTGTGACATGAGCTGGACTTTGGGACAGGAGCTCACACGTGGTGATTGCCACCCTCAGCTGCAGCTCAGGAGCTCTGAGCACAAGATAGTCCTGGCACCTCCAGGTCAAGCATGTGCCAAAGGGGATACAGACCCATGGCAAAATCCATAAACACAAACACACTTTTCATCCATTCACTAGAAGGAAAAAGAAAAAAAAGAAGGAAGGAAAAAAAAAATTTAAAAGTCTTGGAGTTTGGGGTTGGTTTTTTTCTCATTTTCAATATTCATTGCTCCTCCTCCCAACTGACTCATTTTTCTTTTGTGTTCCAGTAACTTACACTAGAAATATAATGTCTTCGTTCCCAAAATTCATTATGATCATTAAGGTTTAAAGCCCACTCAGCAGTAAACCGAGACAAGGAGTAAATGATTTCTCTCTCTGGTCATGCTGCAAGGCGGAGGGAGAAGCCCTGGACACCAGAGGGGCATCCCACCCACCCACTGGTGCACACACAGCTGTATTAGGCCCTGGGAAAGCACAGCTGCACCTTCCTCAGCCTCCCTGGCTGAAGCATCACATCATCTCTCACACCAAGTAACTGAAAATGCTTAAAAATGTGTCATACAAACACGGCTTAGCTCCACACGCACCCCCAAAGTACAGTATCCTGGTAGGGAAATGGTCCTTTCAAATAGCTTGTCTCCAAAACAGCGGCATAATCTAAAGGATCAGTTATTTCATAAATACAAACTAGCAAGACTTGCAGTTCTCCTCGAGTTTTTTTTTTTTTTTTTATGAATCTGCTTTACTCCTTTAGCTGCTTACTCATTTGCACTTACCTTTTAGTCTGATCATGTAAAAGGTTTTGGAACAAGTACAAAGGAAGAATAAAAACATAATGGTTTCTCACTGCTCGAGGGCACAACTCTAATTAAAAAGAACACTCTTGCTTTTAGCACCCAGACTCCTCTCTCCAAAACCTGAACTTTGACATTTTCAAACTGAGATTTAAAACAAGAAAATAATTCTCAGTGCCACGACGAAGGTCTGCCTGCACTGTACGGCGGGAAAGGGGAGGGCTGAGGGAGAGAGAGGCTCAAGGCTAATAGACATATCGGGGAATTTGAGTTCGGAAAATGCAGATTTGCTCATCGGCAAGACCCCGGCTCCCGCACCAGCACGGTGGCAGCAGCCCTGCGCGGTGCTGGAGTCCTGCACGTACCTGGAGGATGCGCTGCTCTCTCTGCTTAAACGAGGGTGATGCAAACACACCAGCCCTGAACAGGGGATACTCTCTGCCACCAGAGGACCTCGCAGGTTGCCAGGGCCAGGATCAAACCCCCGGGGTCAGAGCTCCTCGCTGGCAGCGGGGCCGCAAAGATGTCTCTGCTTACAGGGCGCGCTCCCACCTTCGCAGCAAACTTCCCTCTGAACAAACTCCACAGCGTCACGGTTAAAAGGACCACGTAGGAAACATTGTATTCCAACTGCAAAACACATCCCCCACACCCTAATCAACCCTTTTACCCCTCTTTAGAGACACGGCCTCCAGCTACACGTTTAAATCACTGAGTAAATTGGCAGAGCAAAATGGAAATTGGCAACAGGTGCTGCTGAGTCACACGCGTGGCAAAGCAGCACCTTCTTTCCTGCACAGTTTTTGCTTACAGCCCCCTTTGCTCTCGAGATATGTGAACTATAAATTTTAAGAATATTTTTAAATGTGTATTTTATAGGTAGCTCCCTATAATCAGCTAAAAAAGCCATTCACTTTCAGGTCAGGACTGGGGAAAATAAGGAAAAGTGTAGAACCACAACCTCAGAAGCCAAAAAGACAATGGACACAAGATCAAGAGACGAACACATGAAATTTTTCAGGCTGGGAATCAAGAGTCATTGAAAACAGCAATTTGGAAAGGCGCACTACAGTTACAAAATTGACAGCAGTATAAAATTAACTCACACTACTCTATTTTAACTTCCACACATTACACACCACAGCTCATTTCCTCCTGTAACAATTCAATCAAGGAGCAATTAAATCATTATCACCTCCATCCAATATTAGTATTAATTTTATTTTAAACATCAATATAGAGGAAACATTTACCAACAGCAAATAAAATCCCAGGTATATATGGATTTCTGTGCTGAAAATTAGCTCATCGGTTAATGTGAACGGATGACTAAATAATTCCAATAGCTTATATCCAGCACATATTCCTTCACAATCCACATGTGACTGCACCTAATGTGGCAGAGATGGAGGGGTTTACAAGTGGGACATCTGCACCCCCATGGGCCAGGCTACCCAGTGCAGTGCCGCTGCAGGAAAGGAGGTTCTCCGTAACTCAGCGTTAACCTGACTGGCAGAAGCTCCGAGCTTGCAGTGCAGAGAGCTAATGAGTGCTATCAGAACAGCACATGTTGTCCATAGAAACATCTGTACGAGGGGCATCCTTGTGGTAGGACATGCTGGAGACCTCAGGAGAGGCTGCAGGGCAATTTATTTTTTGATTTGGAGTCCTCATCCTGTACAGTAACATTAACTAGCTTCTTGGTGATTGACCAGCTTCATCCATCAGATGTTTCAAAGGAAAATGAAGCCTCTCTGGAAACATTACTATAGGCAGATTTTTTCCACCCTTTGTCCTTTTTTTTTGCCTACAGGAGAGGAAATACTTTTTTCAGTCTTCATTTGCAACAGCAAAAATGCATCTGCACGTGGATGAAACCTTGCAAAGGGCTGGGCATGGGCACAGGACATCTGTCCAGCAGCCCTCCAGAACTCCAGGTCCCAGACTTTGACACAGCAGTGAAGGAAGAGGGGAAGGGAGATATGGACCATCCTCTCCACCAGCACTGGGGGTTTGGCTGGTTTAGGAATGTTCATCAAAGCATTGCAGAATTTTGCAATCATTGTCCTGCTGGGTTTTAGTTTATTTGGGATTTTAATTGTGTCCAGCAGTAATGTGTAATGAGAACAGAGGCTGTGAAACTCGCCCGCTGTGCCAGCACACACAGAGGGTTATTCCAAATCATTTAAGAATGATTTAGATACTGGGGAAAAAAAAGCCCCCAAACCTCAACTAATTGTTAACTAAGATATGGCCCAATTTCAATTAGTCCACTGATTGATCTCTAAGTGATAGATTTTCAAAAGGACCTAATAATGAAAAGTGTCCCATTCCCATTAAAATGTAATGGGATTGATACCTAATCTGTTCAGGCTCCTTGGAAAAATCCAGTTTAAATTAATCTGTAGAGAAGCTTTGCACTTTCGAGTTAGTAGAATTTACTCTTGCACTGCATAAATCTGATGAGTGCTAAATAAGATGTTCGTAGAGCATCTGTCCATATGTCTCTGTCCTGGACAACACCATCCATTCTAATCCAGTTCTGGACTTGGGCAATAGAAATCTCCTAATTTCCACTAACCGTATGTTAGCTTTGCCATATGGAAAAGAATATGCAGTAATGAGAGTGGTGACAGAGGCAGATTTCTTCCCATACGCAATCTAGAGTATGACAGCCTCTCCAAAGGAGAAAAAAGCCAGGTACAGCCCATGTATGTCCTGCAGGGAGAGCCCAAGTTGCCTAGCAAACACATTGTAAAACACTCTCACACAGAGTCTTCAAAAGAACGAATTATCTGCATAATTATTTTATAGTTGTACCCAGACACAAAAGCTTGGTTGTCTGCCATGACTACTAAGACTTCAAACTGCAAGCAAAAACCTGATTATTTGCAATTACTGAGAATGCCACTCTTACAGAAATTCAGCGGTGTCTTGATGGGGTTTTATCAGGATTTCAGAAAATAAGAGAAAGTATCATTTATGGGGAAAAAAAACCACTTCATGACGTGAATTTGTGTCCTTCCAATGTTAGGATGCTGCTCATAGGCATCTTTGGTCTGACAGAAGTGATGCAGGTGACACAGTGGGGACAGAGTGAATATTTGCCCGTCTTTGCCCAACAGAACTTGGGTTTAAGTCACAGGCAAGTGTCCAGTGACAGCAGAGTGCTCCCTCTCCTACCCATTTCCTCTCAGACTGAAAGCTCTGCAATCAAGGCAAAAAACCCCAGAAATCCAGGGAAAAGATTTGGCAGGTCCCCGGTTGTTCAGCTCAGCTATTCATCCCCTTTGTCTCACCTCATCAGGCTGTGGAAATGACTGTTCCAGACCAAGCACAAGCCTGCAGGACACAGCAGCAGGACAGGCTGCGATGTCACACCCGGAGTGACATACGGGGATGCGTGGCCAGGGCTGAGATGGATCCTGGTGTTCCTGACCTTGGATTAGCTAAGTCAGACCTCAGCCACTGTGCTCAGGCAGCTCTCAGGGAAATGAGAGAGGCATAAATTATCTCCTGTGCTAGGCTAACTCCTTCCCTCTGCAAGGAAATCCACGTCTCCGAATAAAACAAAGCTTCCTCCTTCCTTCCTTGGTGCCTCCAAGCAGATGTTCATATGTTCCCTATTCTGAGTGCTGATACAGCCCAGAAAGGTTATCTAATTACAGAAACAATACTTATTGGATGCACTAATGCTTCTGCAATTTTAATAGCAATATGATAGCTAGGATTTATATTATTTTCCTTTTCTGATTAATTATTTACATAGAGACAAGCATAGATTATTAAGTACGTGTGCGCTGTGCCAGGCTGCAAAGAGATTTTTTCAAAAAGAAAAGGGAAGAAACAGACTCTCAACTTTTTTGGAAACAATCATCCGAGCACTTTGATATGCTGTGATCCAGCAAGTTGCATTTAGGCTCCTGGTACATTGGCTCAGAGCACAGACTTGATCCAGGACACTACAGGTAATGTTGTGACTTCCCAGTTTGGGAAAACACTGATCCAGGAAAGCTGTGTTTAGCCATAAGCCTAACCAAATGCCTCAGAAGAGTGCATGGCCCTGGGAAACATCATCACATTCAGGTTGTTTTTCAGTGACTGTTCACCTGTTCTCCATGTAACACGTCCCCAAGGGTGCAACTGGAATCAGGAGAAAATTTAGAAACAACCAAGACTTCAGAGACAGAATCTGTCATCTACCCAACCCATTTCAAAGCATGGCCATGAGTTCCTCAAGCAGACTGTGCTCTGGTGGAAGCACACATTTCCCCTCTTTTTAGTAAAAAATCCTCCAACGTCTGTCTAAAATTTATTATATTTTCCTAAGATCAGGTAATTCTTGGAGATTTGCCCCAAAATACTTTAACAGACAAGTTGGGTAATTATTGCTAAATGGCAACATTGAGCCTGGCCAGCTATTCAGGTAGGATGATCTCATTTTTAATGTTTCATTAAAAAAATTCAAATTAGCTTAAGACACTCTCAAGGCTATGGATAAAATTCTGCCCTTTGTAGAAATCTGAAAACCGTGGCCACTGCACAGCCCTTCAGCTTGAAACACAAATCTCTGTTTAACATCTGTGCAAATTCCTCCACATTTGTTTATCATTCTGCATACCACAAAGCACTTAGCTAACTTTCTGCAAATCCAGATGTTTCTATGAAATGGTGTTGTGGTGCGGTGGTAAAATTAATGAGAGGAAACTCCTAAGGAGGAAAAAGACAAATCTTTATGCTTATGTCATTAAATTAATTTGGCCTGGAAAGAAATTAATCCTATCAAGTTTTAATCAGGTGGTGACTTTGCTTTGATTTGCGAGTAACAGTTTTAATAAAAGATATTTCACAGAACAGAAGAATCTCTAGTGCAAAATGCCCCACAGCCTCCTCCTCTGACTGGGAATTTCTGGCCATTAAAAAAAGCCAAACCAAAAGCAGAACTATCGCTACCTACCTCATCTGCAGCTATGAAAACGTGAGTGAGAGATCAGAGGAGAGTGGGAAAAAAGTTAGTCCTTGGAAAAAAGGGCTGGAAGAGAAAAAATCTAATTGGAGTAACTCTAAAATCCTAATCCCTGCCACTGGAATAGAGATGTGCCACCCTTTCAGCTCCCAGACAGGAACTACAGGGGGTGATAGCCCATGTCTGCATGAACACAGCTTCAGCAGAGGAAGAGGAAGAGATTTGGAAACAGAAACATGCAGGTATCACACAACTCATAAAGGTCATGGCTTAGCTGTGGAGTTATTCCACAGGCATAGAAAGAGCCTTGATCCACACCAAAGGCTGCAGAAACACGGACCGAGGATGAGCATCATCTTCTCCAAGATCGAGGGGGAAATCAGACACTCTGGGAAAGGAGCACGAATGGGGCAGGTTCGTGTATCTGGGAACTGCAAGTAGCAGCCTCAGTACCTTCACAGCCCTGGGTGCTGGGGATGGTGACACACAGCAAGGGGAAAGCAGAAATACTCATGGATGGAAAGCAGAAACATTCTTGAACGGGTCCAAGTGCCCGTGGTGTTTGCAGTCACGCTGCAGCCTCGTGAGCACTGCAGCAGCATCTTCCTCGTGCCAGCCAGCCCTGCTCCCTCGGCCACCGAGCGCTCTCCTGGAGCAGGACGGGGTGGGAGCCAGCACCTCTCTGCCTGCAAGCAGAAAAGGCAGATCTAGGCAGAGCTCCTGCCCCTGCTATTTTCTGGTGAGGACTTCACAATAGAGTAAATCTCAGGTAGCAGTGAGCCCTGCTGCGCAGGGAAAAGCTGAGTGTGACTGAGAAACCCTTCCATCACGCTGTCACAGAAAGCAAGTTCCCTGGGGCTTGAAGGAAGGCTGTGCCTTAAACGATTTGCTCTTTAATGGGCTTTTTCTTTGCAATCAGCATGTGAACTTTGAAAAACTACCGGTTTGGTTTCCAGAGTGTGCAGTCCTGGGCCCACGGAACCCACGCAGTTCCCTGTTCCCCCCGCCTGATTGGCAACCCTGCCAAAAGAGCATCCCTGCAATTCCTACATTATGTATTGTATTAAAAATAATGTGCTTCTGATTTTAAAAAGAGTTTTTAAAAATATGCCATTGGAACATCACCTTGCTAAAAGCTAAAAAAGATGCATTTTTAGAAACAGATATATGAGAAAAGAAGTCTGGAACAAGGCAGTTTGGCACACAGGAGCACTGCAAACCCAGAGTCAGATGGGTTCCTCTGAAACCAGAGGGATTCAGGGTGGGAGTGAAGGATCCTTCAGGGCCAGTGGGAGCGGAGGATCAAGCCTCGCCTTGTTCTTAGCCCGCTCCGGAGAGAGGACAGGAGGGAGGAGAGTTCCTCAGGGTCACCTTGCATAGCTGCTTGCAGGGCAGTGCTGAATGTTCTCCAGTCCTCCACTGCAGCAGAAACTGGGGGGCTCTGCAAGACCCAGCTTCAGCCACAGAAAAGGGCAGCAGCTGGGTGTGATGTGCAGGGAGGAGACTTCTCACTGTCTGTGTCATCCCTGCCCACAGCCCCCTCAGAGCCTGCTCTCCATGAGCAGTCATGGTTCGGGCTCCAGCACACACCTAGGACAGGACAGATGTTGTCCCCCAGGTCACACGTGGAGTCTCCAGGGGACCAGAGCACTGAGCCAAGTCACCATCTGTCACCTTTACAGCCAGACCAACCCTATTCCCCTTGTGCCCTGCATCGCCCACAGGGATTTCTTCCTGGCCTCTTTCTCCAGGGGCCCAATTACCATCAGCATTTCTCATCCTCTAGGAGAGATGCAGAGGACTAAGGCTGAGCAGCAGCCTCTAACCCCTTCTCCTGAAACAAGCTTAGTCTTTGTTGCACTGTATTTACTTCTGTTTTCCAAGAGTAGGGAAAAGCAAACAATGTTGAAAACCTTTAATTTCACATTTTTTCCCAGCTGGTAAAAATGATAGCTGGATATGCACACATCAGTATAATCGTCTCCTAAACAAATGGCACAATGACAAACCGAGGGGGCGGGGAGAGGGGGAGCAGAGCACAAGCTGGTGTTTTCAATTTAGAAAGTATGCATTATTTACACTGCCATTATTCCACTCAATTTGAGTTCACGCTTTAGTCCTAATTTCAGTATAATCAAAGTCAATGAATATTTAATCAGCATTGCTTCCAGAAATTGAGTAATGCCATTAACATAATGTCCCCAGGACTTCTATGCCGATTTTCCTCAAAAGCATGGGACTTCCACTCTTCCTGCCCTTCCCCCCATCACTTTAACCAGTTGATGCTCTGATCCCCACCTTTGCTGGGCTGAACAAGGTGGGACCTGTCCAAAATTCAGTGAATGGGAGAAACACTCCCCAAATGCAGAGATGTGTCCCCACCGGTGCTGATCCAGCCCCAGGGCAGGTAATAAAAGTAGAGCATTTCACTTCAGTATGGCTCAGTATGGAAAAGCATCATCATAACAATAATCCATTTGCACTTCTGGAGCACCTTTCAACGGAGGGGCTCGAGTCATTCTGCAGGCATTAATTAGTGCCTCCCACTCCCCTGCAAGGAGGACACTTATTTGTGTGATAGCTAATCTACAGATAGGAAAACTGGAGCATGATGAGGTTAAGTGCCTGGTTTACAGCCACCCAGGAGTCCAGTGGCATTTGGGCAGAAGTCTGGAGCTCTGACTGGCTCCAAGCTGCCTTTCCCAACCAACAGACTGTGCTGCTTCACTAAAATGAGACCAAGAAAAGCGGCAGTACCTATGAATATTTATGAACAATACAAAATTACAGCATAAAAAATTGTACAGACATTTCAGAGCTGCTAAGTGATGGCTCCAGAGCTGTATCTCTCTGTGCACAGAGCATTCAGCAGTCAGTGCACACATGCCCCCTCCAGTGGGGCTGCATCTAATCTATCATCTTTTCTAACATGACTATCACTGTAATATCTCAGCAATGCCTTCAGCTGAAGACCTATCACAGCCTTCCATCTATCTGAGCTGGTTTATAAAGCTTTTCTCCATGGTGCTGGAAAATCTGTGGGGCATGTGCTTTAAAACACTGGATAAATTCCCCACTTTCCCTTCTGTAAGTCTTTAAGATAGAGCTTTAATGCAACCTTTATCAGTAATGAGCAATCTCTTGTTCTCCCATAAAATTAGAATTAATCCTTTTTTATGTTAATAAGGAAGGAACAAAGTTCAGTTTTGTTCACACAACACATACAGTTGGGAAGTCTGAGGTTACATGTACAAAGTAGTTTGAAAGTTATTCTAACCTGATTTTTTAGAGGATTTTGGTAGTTTGGGATCATCACACTTTCATAAACTCTTCCATGACCAATTTCTTATTACATATCAGTTTACTGGTCCCCTATTTGCAAATCTATCTGTTGTTCTCAGCAGGCTCCAGCATGGCACAGGCTCACCTCAGTGCAGGTCTTCTCTTCAGTAATGGCATTAAGGATCATTTTTCAACTGCTGAAGATTTCTGGGTTGCACAGCTGCATGTGATATATGGAAAACTTCAGTACTCGCCTCTGAGAGCGACCTTCAAAAATATTTTCTCTAAAAGTTTTGCGAAGTTGTTCAGGCTCAAAACCAGTAATACCAATATCTGCTTATTTTGCTGAATTACGTCATGGCTGTGACCAACCCGAGCGCAGCCCTGTTGACCTGGCCATGCATTTAGGCTGAGGTTGGCAAGGATAAATTTACACTCCAGCCCCATGGAATTACCCTGATGTGGGTAAATATGAAGATCGAGTTTGCAATCACTTAAAAAGCCTTATTCTTGACTCACGTCAAGAGTTTGCTCTTGGAAATGGAATGGAGGAAATAAATGATGCGGATGGAACAGGGATGAAGGAGTAAAGCCTGTGCCTACAGAGGGAATGAGAAAGTACTTTGCTGGAGCAGGAGTGGGGAGGTGTTTGTTGTAGTCTGGAGAAAGGTAGAGACTTGCTCAGTTCAGAAGCTCAAGTCAGCAGCAAAAAATAGCTTGTACATGTCACTGGCATCACAGAACGAAAGCCCCCCTATAATCTCAAGGAAAGCACTTCTATACGCTCAGGTAGCATTTCCCCAACCTATCTTGTCCTTAATAACAAATATTTTGAAACCAGAAGATTAACGGTTCTGTGGAAGTGACATATTCTCCTGTTCCTTGAATGAAGTTGTCTCAGCCATGCTCCACCAACACCCCCTGACACCTCCCATTTATCCTAATGGCTTTAAACATCAGCCTTAGCAAACATCACTGCCATCCTGGCTGAGAGGGAGAAAACCTGGCACCAGCTCTCTTCCAGCAGTAGCAGGAATGAAACATGGAGGTTCTGCCCTGGAAAATCCCACCTTCACTGACTCTGAATGAAAACCAGTGACTGACAACGTCTAGGGATACTTTCCTTTGAAGGAGAACAAAGCAGTCTCACATGTCTGGTCTGCAGCTCACCAACTTCCGCAGAAGGGCAATCAGCTCTCACAGCGCTGTTGGGAAGGCTTTTCACAGCCCAGTTCCTGACAGGCAGAGTAAGAGTTAAGCTGGAGGGTGGGGAAGAAGCCAGAGGATTGCCATAACGTATCATCAGTGGGACTATTAATAGGGTTCAGGTTATAACTTATTCATGAACTTCTGCACTTTTCACTCGTACAGTATGGCAGGGTAACTCGGGAACACTTATGAATGACACTACTAATGCACCAAAGAGAAAGGAAACACAGTTCTGCTGCTGTTGCACATTAAACCTATATATTGCTCTTCAAGACCACAGCAGATCAGTCAGGCAGACATGGATACTGCTGTTAAAAGATCGGCCCTTAGAGCATCACTACCCCCGCTGGGTCTGGGATGCCTTTGGCAGATGCACAGCGCATTAAATCTTTTCATCTTGGCAATGCTTGCACAACTTGCTGTATGATCCCTGTTTCCTCAGCAAACACTTATGAGCATTGTCAGACTCAACAGGCAGCACCTCTCCCCATGGCCGTGGAGGCCCAGTGCCAGCCCAAAGGCATTTCCCTTGCTCTTTGCAAACCCAGTGGAATTCAGAGCAATGGCCTTCCTTAAAAGTGTCACAATACAACTCAGAGTAAACTGATGCTGATAAACTGGGCCGAAGCAAAGAGTCCAAAAAGCTTCACACCCTGAAAAATCAGCTCCATGGTTTTTGAAGTTCACCTCCACGGTTTTAAATGGCCCTGAGGGAGGGTAAGAACAACCACTGGCACCAGGAGGTTATGGCTGACCAGGCAGCACCTACGACACCAAAACGGAGCTCGCAGAAATGTGACGACTCAAACTCCCATTGCTACTTTGGTTCCTGAAGGAACTGAAGACTTATACTATGGCACAAATAATTTAAGACTTGATAGATATGGCAAAGGCGATGGGGTGTGTCAGTAGCAAGGCTGAGGGAAGATCCTAGCTGTCCCTAGGGGCCGGGTTTATTCCTCTCACCTACACGCCTGGCAAGAGATTTAGCACTTGTCACTGGTCACCCTTTTATCTCCAGTGTCTTAATTGTCTTCCTGCTAGTTAGGGCTCATTGTATGTTCTATTGATTGTTGTTTCCCCACTAATTGACTGTGTGGTTTTTGGCTTCTTTAATTGCCATCCTGAAAGGCACTGTAAATTGTCCTACATCAACATTAGTGATGGTAAGAAAACCAGAGTGGTGCAAGGAATTTCACTCTTAATACAGTGGGGAAACAACAAGGTCTTGGAATGCTCTCAGCCCATTTAATCCTCTCTCTCAGCCAACTCATCCTAACCTCGTACACCAAACATTAAAGTTTTCACTTTCATACGCTGGATTCAAGTTCTGGTTTTGCCCCATATTCTGGTTCAGTCTTCATTAACCCAGATAATGGATGGACAGAGCCTACAGCACATCCTTTCCAACACACATGTGCTTCCCAGCTCCTCTTCCAGTTATCTGAGTCTGATCCAAGACACAGAAGTCAATGGGTACTTTCTTTAGACTTCCACAGACCTTTTGGTCCAGATCTTAAAACATTTAATACCTCTCACAGACCTAAGGATACAGACAAGGGACCAAGGGAGATTTTTCAAGTCATCTAATTCCTACCAATTAACTCAGCCACGCTGGTGCCTTTGAAAGTTTGACAAAGCACTCACAAGCATTTTTAGACAGTTGAATTGTTTTACCTGGCTCAGTCCTCCAGCCCCCATATTTGCAAACATTGTCTGCCTATGCCAACCCAAACTCTTAATCCACATACACAGGACAGGATGAGTCAGTCATGCAATACATTTAACTGCTCTGGAGATGACAGAAGGCTACAAGAAGAAAGATTAATTAAAGACCTAGGCAAGGAAAAAACCCCTTTTTTTTCAGAAACCATTTAGCAGTGAAAGGCACTGGGCATTATTTGAGACTTATTGAATTCATGCTCCTCTCTATTCTGGAATAGCGTCAATACTGCAATTGATTCCAGGCCTTTTCTTAGAAGAATCCCAGTTCTAATTTAATCCTATTGAGCAGCAGTCAGAAGCCCACCAAGGGAGGAATTCCACTCGTTTCAGCAGAACGGCCAAACCGTGGTGGGTTTGACAAAAGCAAAAGACGGGATGCCTTTTGCCTGTTTTTGAAGGGTAGCTGTCACTGCAACAGTCCCTGTCGCTGCCACTGCCTGCTCCCAAGAATGCAGCATCCAGGACCTTGCTTGTTTTCCTATTAAGGCAACAAATGTGCTTTGCTTAGTTTTGTGTAAAAATGAAAATATATTTTTAAAGATGATAAATGGTCCTTTTGGCTCCTGATGCTTTCTCTTTTTTTGTATATCCTCTTTTTTTTTCCTTCTCCTAGGTAAGAAAAAATCCTTCCCTTCCTGGGCAAATGCTCACGAGGGAACAGTTAAAGGTTCTTTTTCACACACCTTTTCAACAAGTCAGCACAGGAGGTCACATTTCAGCTGATGAGAATATGCCATGAAAACTTGTGTGTGCTATTCCTGCATATCCTGACCTCCCTGTTATTCCTTGTCACCCCTCCTGGATGTAAGAAAAGCAACAGAAGAAAAGGAATTCCCCCCTCAGCACTTGAAATCTACCCCTCAGCCTTCTCCAAATCACTCAAGTATATCTCAGTGTGAGGAGCTAAGGGGGACTATGAGTTATCCTGCCACATTCATTAATTTCAGGACACTGTTCCTGAACTTTAATGGAATGATTAGTGATGTGCAGCAGTAGCAGCAAGAGGAGGAACACAACTGAAGCCAGGAAAGCCTAGGGATGCAATCCCATCCATCTTTAGATGCCACATCCCCAGTGATATCTCCAGTGAGCACCAATTCATTAGACTGGTGCAATGTCTTCAGTAACAGCCCCAACCCGTCCCGGCTGCCTCCACAAAGCAGCTTGTTAAACCCTTACAAGTCAGTGCAGAACCACTTTTCTCAGGCTTCATTTTTTCCCAGCACTAACCTTATTACCCTTTAGGCACAGCAAAAGGGTTGTTTATTTGCTGAAACATCTGCTTTGGATTGGAGCAATAAGAAGTGTGGTGGGAGCATGTGGAAAAGGGAGGGACATCTCTCAGCAGTGCTGGCCTGGCCTGTCCCAGGCTGCTGACAGGGCACAGGTCCATGCCCTGTGAGACAGCCCAAGCAGGCTCTGTCTCATGACCTGAAGAAGTGCCAGGTTTAGCTGGGCTTTTTTCAAAGGAGACGGATGGAGGAGTTTCTATTTCCATGGATCCTGCTGCTCTGTGCAGATGTTCTGTTTGGCTTCACTTTGCTCTTTTATCTACAAATAGATCAACTCACCTCCCTCTCCTTCAGAGTTCTGCATTTATGTGTACCCTCCGTAGCCAAACTCAGCCCATGTCTTTAATTTCTCCTAAAACTTAGCCAAACTCACAATTCTTTGGTTGTCTTTCTTCCACCTCTTTTATGAAGCTGTCCCTGTTGTTCCCACACTACCTTGGATCCACTTGTCTCTGAAACCAGATTCACACTCGGCAGCTTGAAAAAGAAGAATAGACATGCACACACACAAAAACCAGCCTAATCCACATCTAATCCTAAGGAATTGATGGCTACTTGAGGAACAGTTCACTTTATAAATGAGAATATATGAAATACTCAACTGAGAGGGCTACTCAGGATTTCTGCAGCTTTGTGCAATGCTCAGGTATTCTGAAGTATGTCTATCTTTTGACAGTTTAAGCTAGACCAGTTTCTCTGTCTGAATGCCTCTAACTCTCACCTTCCTCCCAAAACAGAGGCCTACTCTTCCCACATCTTCTAGTCCAGTCTCATCACCTATTGGAAATCCCACAGGGAGAAACAAGTATTCTCCTTTAGCCATAGTTTTCATGTCCTATATGTGGTACTTGTCAAAATTATTTAACCGCAAACTTCTTGCTGGAACCTGATCTGATGGCCCATTATTTCCTAGCTCTGCCTTTTTGTGGGAACACAAATAGAGAAGGTGACAGAGGTTCTTAAAACAAGGAAGGGCACAGAGACAACCTCCAAGAGTTTTATTATCTGCATTTTGAGGTGCCTGACAAAAGTTTGCAAGCATATCTTGCCTGTGAACAGCACACTACCCACCAAGTCTGAAGGTGCCAAAAAAGCAAGCTTGGAACACACACACAGGGGAAGGACTGAGTTGAAAAAAAGCCAGTTCAGTATCTCTCTGCTCGCAACAACAAACAAGCACATAAATGAGCCTTGCACTCTTCTTTCCTCATCTTCACTCCGTGGCCACTCTCCAAAGAGAAGGCAGTGTGATGAGCCAGGGGATGGCAAAGCAAAACACCCCTGTTTCAAGATCTCATTAACTGGGAAGCTAATAAGTGCACTGAAGCTTTCATTCCTCAAGCTGAAACAGGAAAAGCTAAGAGAAGAAAAAAATACGTTTAAAGTGTCAGAATTTTTTATTTCTCGTCTTTAACAGTGCCTCTGTACATCTTTAATAGCTGATCCTCACATGAAACCCTTGGGAGCAAGGTTTAGGGAGCCAGAGCTGACTGGAGTGCTTACCTCCACATTTCAAAACCCAAAGCCTTTCCACAGAAAATAAGATGATTGAAAAACTTCGTGAAGTCTCTCCCCCATATAATCTAGAAACTTATTAGCTACTTTTTGACTCTTGAGCCATTAAGGTTTACTGGCTCCATGCCTTCACCCTCATCTCCTCTTCCTCTGGGCCAAAAATCCTCCTTCGTTTTCCTGCCCCAAGCTCCTCAGAACTTCACCCTTCATCTCTGCGGTGGAGGGGAGGAAGGCAAAGAGTCAAGGAGCTCTTTTCTACAGCAGCTAGAGGGGGTCAGAGATTTAAATTTACCCAGAGGACAGATGATTAAAAAAAAAAAAAAAAAGCCCCACCCAGAAGCAACAAGTGAGATTCAAGGCTTTGTCTTTGTTTCAAGAACAAGAACTAAGTCAAATGCCTGTGATCATGACCACGGGATCCTCCCACCTTCAGAAAAACAAAGCACCTGAACACAATGGTAAAGTTTTACACGGGTTATGGTTAGCAAAAGGATCTTGCTTTTACACGAAAGGAAAAGTAAACTTAGGGAAAGTTAAGACTGATTAATTTTTCAAGTCATCTACTATTAAATAAATACAAGGCAGAATCAATGGCTTCTGCTGAAATTTAGCAAAACTTCCTTGGCATTTTGGAACATCCCTTTTAATTTCCACTGGGGGTGATTTTTTTCTCTTTCAAACTAAAATTTTTCTTTTTTTATAAGAATTGATAATCAAAGATCGGAATTCCTCACTTACTACATGTTTGTTTGCTTCCAGCTTCTTAAGATCAATGTTCTTATGTTTAAAAATAATCACATGTGCTACTAAAAAGTGCAAATAAATTCTAAGCATCCTAGCAAAGCAATGCTCCTAACAATAGTCAATGTTCATAAGCAATCCTAGGACAACAGATGTGATAGAGAATTAACTATTGCTTGTAATGTCTTAGGACTTCAGATCATTACACAGAATTGACCCAAATCATCTGCACAAGACCCTGGGATATGCCTGATCCCACTTTTCAGAAAGTCTCTCCACTCCAGTTTGTGTGGTAGCACTTTGCCAAAGTTGAGAAAAACTTTTCATTTGCCTAAACTGGAGCCTAGTAGGCTTTGTTTATTTTTGTCTCATAAAAGTGCCTCTGTTACTCAGAAACTGATATTTGTCTTGGAGCTCAGGCCAAGACCCCTCAGTTTCAAGGGGAGAGAAGGGCTGGGGTACCCTTCAATGCTCTAGAGATACCAGGCTGGATTACTTTTTTCTTTTTCTTTTCAGTGAATGTTTAAACATTTTTAAACTGACACGGAAAGAGGCATTTTTAAGATGCTTGAATTCCTTTCCTTTTCTTAAGGGAAGCTAAACACACCTAAACACACCCAGGAAATTTGGGGTCCAGTTACCTGCCTTTAGTCAGCTGTAAAAACATTGGGCATAAAGACACTGATCACACAAAAGGACAGCGCCAAAGGAGAAACCAAAACTCAGGGATGACCAGATCCTTATCTCTTAAGCATCTCTGTAAAACAGTGTGGAAAATGCATAGCCCCAGATCACCCCAGCCCCTTGCCCAGCATGCCAGGAGCTGGTTGGAATTGCTATTACTGCCAACCACGGAATTGCCCAAGCAATGACATCATCACTGTCATGGAAACCCAGTGGTTTTGTCACAGGGAACTGAAACCTGGTGCCTGGGAAGCAACAGTGAGAGCTCGAGTTCCCATTCCAGAGTTCCCATTCCAGAGGTCCCATTCCAAAAGCGACATGTGCCTCTGGCTCGACTCCCTGCCCTGGAGAGCCTCCTCTGCTCTGTCCTGTGGCCGCAAAGGTCACTGCTGGAAGGGAAGGCTCAGTCTGTTCCCCTTAAGCCAGGCAGTGTCTGAAGCTTAAGAAAAGTTTTACTTTCTCTTGTGCTTTTTTAAATTTTTTACTTTGGGTCGCTTCCCATTAAGCAACAGAAGAGGCAAAAGGATTCACCCTGGCTGATGGAGTCAGCTGCTGACAATACATTACACTTAAAATTCCTTTTAATATTCTGCTTAGACACACTGTAAAAGAAGAATGGATATCCCGAATAATTAAAATATGTTTAATTTGCATGGAGCTCAGGGCATTGTTCTGACATCAAACATCACTGTCAACCATATGTGGAATTTCAACTGCCAAGTACTTCATTTATGTGAAAATTAGCTTAAGTGTACAAAGAATGAAAAATTTATGATTATTTCACATTTTAATAAATGCAGTGCTATGCATTAATTTAGACTTCTAAAACAATTTTGACAGTGACAAGGGAATCCTTCACAGACTAAGTGCTGCAGCGCGCCGCGTTTCACATGTCCTGCGGAATTACGTGGTGGAGTGTTAAGGCAGTTAGATTTTTATGTTTTTAAACAAAGATATTACATGACTATATCACTTAAAATACTGCTTCACTCTTCTCCCTGTGCTCCCAAGAGACGGCACAGAACCCATCAATAGCTCTCAGACAGATCGGCATCTCGCATTACACAGAAATGTTTGCAGTGAGAAAAAAGAGTGCATATATTACATTGTTCAATATAACAGGCATTGGCAACCTTCCCCAGGCTTTTGTTTTATGGGAAAATCACTTGGGTGGTGACAGGATCTTCCACAAGGTGCTAAGATCTGGCACGAGTGCATTATTTTTCATGAGCATCTTCTGTTCTTCATAGTAAAACACGATGCTGCACCAGCTCTCACTCCTTATAGGCCACGGGGGATTTCTCCAGGCCTAAATGGGAATCCCGCAATGTTTTTGGGTCTGGAGTACCCCAGACTAAGAGACGAAACATTGGCAACACCTCACAAACTGCTCCTTCTCTTGGTCCAACCTGAGGTCCCCTTCAAATGGCACGTTTCATATAATGATCGACTTTGCATTTTGCATGACAAAATTAATAAAGCACTTTTGAAAACATGGAATCATAGAACCATAAATTAGTTTTGGTTGGAAGGGACCTTTAAAGGTCATCTGGTCCAACCCCCTGCAAAGAGCAGGGACATCTTCAACAAATGTCTGAAATTCTCTACAAACCCCCTGACTCAAAATATAAATGACACAAAGAAAGAAGAGGATTTTAGCCATTGTCAGTCCACATAAGTCTGACTTTTGTGCTTTGCAAGACCTGGCATTTACAGACATGTTAAACACAGTACACTCTCCTCTCTGCGTGTATTGCACGCTCAAAATCTACATTAAAAGAAGGTTATTAACACCATCCTGCAAGAGTTCAGAAAAGAGACCAAAACCAACTTCATTCTGTCATTTCCTAAGGTGGGGCTCTTTGAACAAAGCTCTTTGGTGTATTTCCATTTCTTCTTTTCTTTCTT